>PVHP010018197.1:19912-33587 GCA_004024765.1 Zapus hudsonius | reverse complement strand
GAGAGAGAGAGAGAGAGAGAGAGAGAGAGAACCAGAGTCTCCAGCTGCTGCAGAGAGAAACTCCAGATGCATGTGCCACTCTGCACATCTGGTTCTGGGGAATCAAACTCGGGTTGTTGGGTTCTGCAAGCAAATGCATTAACCATTGAGCCATCTTTCCAGCCCACTTCTTGCTTTTGACTGATCTCTATGTGCTTTCTGTTTTGCTGGTGTTTTTATTTTTTGAGACATGGCCTCACTTCCATAGCCCTGGCTGGCCTCAAACTTATGATCCTCCTGCCTCGGGCTCCAAAGCGCTGGGATTACAGGTTTACACGGCCATCCCAGCTGTCTTCAGACATTCATGTATATCCATAGGACGTTGATATTTTTGAACTTATAAATTGACTTTTTTCTCCTTTCTCATGCTAACTACATGACATGTAGGTTTCTCTGTGAAATCATTTCATTCTTCTTCATGAGCAGTGTTGCCTCCCCGTTGGCCATTCCTGAATCTCCTTTTGCATCACAAACTCAAACTAGCTGTGAGCAAGCAGAGAGAAAGAAGGATGCGCACCAGGACAGACTGACAAGTCCATCACCAAAAGTCACTGTCCGAGAAGAGAAGCAGGGCTTGGCTCGCCCTTGCTTGTATTCATGTGGGTGTTGGCATGTGTTCTCGGCATGCATTTGTGGCATCTGCAGAGAAATGGCTTTTGGCTTTTCCTCGGCTCTTGGCTTCAGCTCGCTCGGAGGCAGCCAAGGGCCGACCAGGCCCTTCCCATTCTCAGCAGGGGACCTGGCAGAGGAGAAGATGCCAGAAACCTAGATCTCTGTATAAATAGTCCTGGGACCTGAATGCATTCTTTCCAAACACTTGAGTGAGTGGGCTGGCTAGTCCCTCATTCTAGCCTGCTAACCATGGGCTGCACGAACTCCTTGACGTTCTTCAGGGAAGATGTTGAGATAGAATGTACATTTGTCCCAGGAAGCCACACATGGGATAAGGGTATAGGGTCAGAATTCACAAATGCAGGCAGTTCTCAGGGATAAGTGTTCACTGTTGAAATTTCCAGACTACTGAAAGGAGTTGTTTCTGTTTGGCTAAAAATAAAAATGCTCAATTTCATGTGTTTATAGAAGCACTCACTAAAATTTCTTCTGATGCTTAGCATTCTTTTCTAAACATGTCAGATGGCCTGGCTCTGTTGTCTCCTGTAATGAAGCATAGTAAGGCTGAGGCTCTTATCTAACCCTAAAGTTCTGTAATGGCAGCCGGAACACGTGCAATGGTCTGAGAGATTTAACGACTTCTCCATTTTAACTTTAGAAAATGTTAATTTCACATAAAGAATCACCCCTCCCCCAGTATTTAACAGGCTGCCTTTAAACTGGGAAGAACAGAGCTGGAAAGATGGTTCAACTGTTAGAGGCACTTTGTTGCAAAGCCTGACGACCTGGGTTCCATTTCCCGGTACCCATGAAAAATCAGGTGTACAAAGTGGAACATGTGTTTGGAGTTTGTTTGTAACAGCACTAGGCTATGGTCAGTCTATTCATTCATTCATTCATTCATTCATTCATATTCTCTCTCCCTCTCCTCGCAAATATATATACGGAGCCTAGGAGAATGAATGAAAGGTTAATAATCATCCTTGAGACGGCATGGGCCTCTGACAGATCTGTCTTCATTCTCAGTGTTACTTAGATCAGGGAGAGATGCTGTCCGTGATCAGCATGGAGATTCATGGAGGCATTTCTTTCTTTCTTTATCTTTTTTCATTCTCTTTTCTTTGTTCTTTTATTTTGGTGTGGTGTGACAATTATAAGCATTAATGATGTTTTTTTCTATTTTAAAACATTGTGATCTTAGCATCCTGATGTGCTCCTTGATGGCCTTCAATTTTTTGTTATGATTATTAATGGGCTTTGATTTACATGATCATGGGCTTCACGGACACTTCCACAGGGCACACATCTCTTGTTCTCATCTAGCTACACTCCTCCTCCCTTTCCCATCTTCTGTCTCCTCCCTTCACCCAGTCCTCGCCCTCTCCTAGGCATTTCTTTGTTTATTTCAGGTAATTTTTTTTTCTATTCTAGCTTCCACATATGAGAAGTTATGCAGTATCTGTCTTTCTTAGTTTGCTTAACATGATGACCATTGTTTTGTAAATGACATTTCGCTCATCTTTATGGCTGATAAAACTCTACTGTGTAAAAATACCACATTTTCTTTATCCATTCATTTATTCACAGGCATATAGGCTGATTCCATAGCTTGGCTTTTATGAAGTTTGGTGGAATTTTTATTAACAGAAAAACATTAATGCTAGCTAGCATGGTGGCTCATGCCTGTAATCCCAGCACTTGGGAGGTAGAGCCAGAAAGATGGGGAGTTCAGGACCATTCTTAGCTGCATAGTAAGCTGGAGGCCTGCCTGGGCTACATGAGACATTGTCTACAGATACCAAAATAGAAGATGTTGACTGAAGAAAATTTGAACAGGATCTGCAGAGATGATTCAGCACTTGGAAACATTTGCTTGCAAGGCCTGACACCCTGGTTTCAATTCCCCAGTACCCACATAAAGCCAGATTCACAAAGGGGCACATGCATGTGGATTTTTGTTTGCAATGACAGGAGGCGCTGGCACACTTATTCTCTCTCTCTCTGCTTGAAAAATAAATAAAAATGTTTTCTAAAAAAATAAAATTTAGAAAAATATTGCATTAGAATCAACAGAATATAAAGAAAATAAAAATTATCTAGGAAAACTAGTTTTAATGTTTTTATTTCCTTCTGATGTTTTTCCCTTACATACGAGTATATGTAAATGAATTTATATGTTTATATGTATACACATACACACACACACATATATATATGTATATATATATATATATATAGAGAGAGAGAGAGAGAGAGGTGTCAACCTTGGTTTTGCTCAGTATATCCATCTAACTAACTAAGGTTACTTTGAAGTCAGCAAAAGATTGAGGCTGAAGAACTGAATCTTTTTTATTCTTTGCGAGCAGAGAGAGAAGAGGAACAGAGAGAATTGACGCTCCAGGGCTGCTGCAAACAAATTCCAGATGCATGTGCTACTTTGTGCATCTGGCTTTACATGGATACTGGGGAATTTAACCTGGGTCCTTAGGCTTTGCAGGCAAGTTCCTTAACTACTGAGCCATCTCTCTAGCCCATAAATGTATCTTATGAGATGAAAATATTGCTGATATATTAAGTAAGAAAACAGCATATTTTTATCAGATTCTCACTGTGACGTGTGATCCTTTATGCAGTATTTACTTGCTTAAATTTTCTGGGTTTTGTTTTGTTTTGTTTGTTCAGGGGAGTTGGAGTTACTTTTTGAACTTAGTTACAGGAGTTAAAATAACCCACCGAGAATCACCCCATGTATGTAAACCTTTATAAGCATGAATACACCCTTCTTTGTTCAAAATTGTTTTTAAGGTGGGTATAATGGCTCATGCAGAAAATCCCAGCCCTTGGGAGGCTGAGGCAGGAGAATTGCTGTGAGTTCAAGGCCAGTCTAAGCAATCTAGTGAGTTTCAGGTCACAGAGTGAGAGAGCCTGTGTGGTGGTTTGAATGTGAAATGTCCCTCATTGCCTCATGTGTTGTGAATGCTTGGTCTCCGGCTGGTGGCAGTTTGGGACCTTGGTGAAGGAGATGTGTTACTGGAGGTGGACCTTGAGGTTCATTAGTCCAACTGTACTGGCTGTTCATAGCTCAGCTCACTCTCTCCCTTACCTTCCTGCTGCTGATGCGTGACAATATGAGCCAGCTTTATTCCAGTGTCATGCATTTTCTGCCACAATGAAACTTCTCCTTGAAACTATAAACTGAATAAACCCTGTCCTCCTGCAGGCTGCTTCTGATCGGGTGTTTTGTCCCAGCAACAACAAGGTAGCTGCTATACTCTCTTTTAAAAAAAGTTGCAATAAATAAATAAATAAATAAATAAATAAATAAAAGTTGCAAGCCGGGTGTGGTGGCGCACTCCTTAATCCCAGCACTCGGGAGGCAGAGGTAGGAGGATCACCATGAGTTCAAGGCCACCTTGAGACTACATAGTGAATTCCAGGTCAGCCTGAGACCCTACCTCAAAAAAAAAAATAAATAAATAAATAAATAAGTTGCTTTTAAATTTTAGAGCATTTATAATTCTTATATTTAGAAGAGCCTCCAAGTTGGAAATCTCATTAGCTATAACTCAAGTATTCTCCTTACAAAAATATCTAAATGCAATATCACCTTTTATGGATGAAAATCCAAGTTCACAGTCAAAAAAAGGATAGAAAACACCACCAGCATCCATGTTGACTAAAATTAGTGTTGCCTCAAATGCTGGGGTTGTGGACCAAAATAGCCTTGTCTCCTGGTGGATGGGAGATGAACACCATTTGTTTATAACGAGGATTCCAAGCAGATGTCAGAGACTGTGGTAACTGCAAGGATGAAGGAAGACAGAAGGAAAAAGGGCAGATTTTTGTTTATATATTGAAACAATGAATACCAAATAACAGATGTTCTGGGACGTCCTGGGTGAGAGAAGGAGCTCCGTTCTCCCGACACTGTAAATGAATGTCTGTTCCACTGGGCAAGCAGCTCTGAGAAGAAATGCAGAGGTGTAGTGGCCCTGGCTCGCTGGTCACACAGCCTTCTCATCAGCCCAGAGGACAGTGTATAACCCCACAACTGCAGCAGAAGAGAAAATAAGGAAAGGGTGACATGAAACTCGTCTCTCTCTACTCCTTCAGGATGGAGGGAGGGCAGAAGGGTGATGGCTCCCAACTGTGGGGCTATGTAACAGTGTTTTAGAGCTGAGCCTTGGAGAGGAACTGCTAAGAACCTGGCAGGCAAAGATGGCTCAAGCGCACTGTGCCCAAAGAGAATGCAGAGTGACGATGACGGAGTTGTGCGAGGCATATTGGCAAGAGGCAAGTAGACCCCACTGTGTGGAATGGAACTTTCAGATGGGAAGGTGAATGAAGCCCGTGTCACTGAGGACTACCAACTTCCAGGCTCCTGTGTCTGGGTTTTCTGCTTATACACCCTCTGCATCGGAACTGCCTTGGAACGATAAGATGCAGGCTCCTGGATCAGAGTAAGGAGGGAGTGATACACCGATTCCGCATTTCAACAGTGTCCCAAGGTGATTCCAATGCCTGGCTGTGCTTTGAGAGCCTTTGCCACTGAAACTGCTCCTGGGAATGCAGGAGGGGAAATGAATTGTAGCATTTTGGGAGTGACGTGGGCATCCAGCATTGATGGCAGACAGAGGAGCTTGAGAATGGAGGAGTGTGTGTGTGGAACACAGTTCCTGATGGTTACAGGGCTGTAACAGAGCCACCAGATATTTCCATGAGGACTGAGCATCTGGGGCCAGCAAGCTGGGTGCCATCTTTACAACCTACAAGATCCCTGAACCTCTGGATGCAGAACATTTCTGTAATTTTCCATGCAAGTCTTATATGTGCTTGTGAATCACTGTGCACCTTATGTGCATAAAGTTTTCTGGATGGTTCTTCCAGGTCCCTTCCTCTCCGCCCAGTTTGTGCTCCTGCCACCTGACAGCACAGGAGATGCTTCTGTCTTTCTGCATGGGTCCCTGCCAGGCATCACCAGTCTCCCCTGCTGATCTGCAGCCCAGCCTCACTCCAGCTGTCCCTCCCACAAACCAGTTCTGTCCCTTGACTGAGGGCTTCGAAGGCGCCCTGAGTGATGTGGATGACAGAGCTTTTGCTCTGACAGGTGGTGCCATCAAAGTGGATGCCTCCTGCCACAGGAGTCTTGAGCAACATGCTTGGAGCTTTATAGATTTAGGGAAAAAGCCTCTCTCATCCTCCCTAATTCTCTTAGGACTCAGACATGACTCAGGCTCCCACATGAGCAGAAGTGCCTGGAGAATACCTGAACAGTAGATTCTTCTCTCGCCCAAGGGAAGGGACAGATGTGTTTGTGGTGTTGAGCGCATGGTGCCTGGCTCTCCTTCTTCCTTCACACTTAATATTCCTTTCAACTGAGACAAAATGCCCTCGATTCTCAGCAGGAATGCTTCATCAGACTCTCCATGCAGAGGTCCCCACTCACATGGAAGTTTAAAAACAGACCCCATTTTTAAAAGAGTGGAGGCTGGAGAGATTGCTCAGTGGTTAAGGCATTTCCCTGTAAAGCTTGATGACCTGAGTTTGATTCCCCAGTACCCAGGAAAGCCAGATGCAAAAAGTGGTGCATGTGTCTGGAGTTTATTTACAGCAGATGGATGCCCTGGAGCATCCATTCTCTGTCTGTCTCTCTTCTATACCTCTCTGCTTGCAAATAAATAAATATATATATTTAAAAAGAGAATGGGGGCTGAAGAGATGGCTAAGCAGTTAAAGGCTCTTGCTTGTCTGATGCCAGGTTCAATTCCCCAACACCCTTTTAAACCCAGACACTTAAGTGGTAGATCCAGATCCATCTGAAGTTTGTTTGTAGAGGCAAGAGGCCCTAGTGTGCCAGCTCTCTCTCTCTCTCTCTCTCTCTCTCTTTCTTTTCTCTCTCTCTCAAAAATAAAGAATGGAGTGATTTGATTTTACTTTTTTAAAAAAGCATTTATTTAGGGCTGGAAAGGTGGCTTATAGGTCAAGGTATTTGCCTGCAAAGCAGAAGGACCCATGTTCAGTTCCCCAGTACCCTTGTAAAACCAGATGCACAAGGTGGCCCATGTGTCTGGAGTTTGTTTGCAATGGCTGGAGGCCCTGGTGCACCCATTCTCTCTCTCTCCCTCTCTCTCTCTCTCTCTCTCTCTCCTCTGTCACTCTTTGAAATAAATAAAATAAAATATTTTTAAAACATTTATTCATTTAACAGAGAGAGAGAAAGTGTGTGTGTGTGTGTGTGTGTGTGTGTGTGTGTGTGTGTGTGTGTAAGTGTAATGGGTACACCAGGGCCCCTTGCTACTGCACACACGCATCTGGCTTACGTGAGCACTGGAGGATCAAACCCAGATGATCAGGCATTGCAAGAACGTGTCTTTAACTGCTGAACTATCTCCCCAGCCCTTCACTTATTTTCAAGGGGTACTCCAGTCCTTCACATACAAAATTCCAGGGGTACAGAGGTCACAGGTGAAGTCTCCTTCCTAATTATGTGCCTAGCTATTCAAGTGCATTGCTTTGTGTATTCAGGTAAAAATGTACCAGTTTAATGAAAACAATAGCATTCACTCTATCTACTATCCTTGCCTTTTTATTTATTTTGTTTTGGGGTTTAACAAGTTATTATGATTTGTGTCATCTTAAACAAGATTGAAATAAGTATGAAAAAAGTCTGTGAAACAAAACATACCTTAGACATGCATAAGTAGGTAGAGTATCTGACATTTGAGCAATTCATTCACCTCCTCATTATGCTGTGGCAACCAAATGTAGGTGGAGTGAGCCTCCTAAAGCCAGTGTCACGGCAGATGTGTCATCTGTAATTTCCCCTCAAAGCTTTCCTGTAGGGGAAAGGTAAGGTGGGTGTGAATGGCATCTTCAAATTGCAGATCCTGGTATATTCGTGTAGGATTTCAAATAGCCCATATCCCAGGCTGGTCTCAAAACTTGCTATGCAGGTGACTATGAACTCCTGATCCTCCTCTCTCCACCCATGCTAGGGTTACAGGTGTGCACCACTACTTCCGGCTTCCATAGTGCCAAGGATTGAACCCAGGGCTGTGTGCGTGCTAGGCGAGCACTCTGAACTGAACCACATCCCCAGCCCAATTCCATCATTCCTTAAGGAAAGTCTTTCCTCTGCATAGCTCTCTTTCCATTGCTGTGGCTTCCCAGGCAAAATAAGCTTCTAACCGATGGATCTGACTGAAAGAAATAGGCTGTCCCTCATTTCAATCACAAATAAGAGGAAAAAAATCCTCCACATGGACCAACACCACCTGTGCTGGTTTGAATGTAAAATGCCACACATAATCTCAAGGGTTTTGAATACCTGTTCCCAACAGGTGGTAATTTGGAAAAGTTGTAGAGCCTTTGGCAGGTAGAGCCTTGCTGGAGGAGGTGTCACCGAGGGTGGTTTATTAGTTAAGGGTTCAGGTTCACCCAGTCTAGCCCACTGGCTGTTCAGAGCTAGCTCAGATGTCTTCCTTCCTGCTGGGTGTAACACCCTGGCTGCTATGTACCAGTAAGGAAGAGCAGCTTCCTGACTGCTTCCATGTGAACGCCTGGAGGAGACGCTGGTCCACAAAGCGAGGTCCTCCCATGTAGCCCCCTGGCTGTCTGCTCTGCCACACTTCTCCACCATGATGAAACTTCCCCTCAAAACTGTAAGCTGAATTAAACTTTCTCCTCTTATCAGCTGCTTCTGGTCAGGTATTCTGTACCAGCGAACAGAACCTTAATCAGCAAGGCTGGGAGAAGTGATTGCAGTAAATTTGCAGCAGACTTGGCGTGAGAAGCTGGAGACAGGGAACAGAGCTTGTTAAGACCTCTCTGGGTGCTTGGAGTCCACATAATACACAGCAGTGGCTCTCAGTGAAGATAGCATCAGAGCACACTAGCTTTTTAGTTTTCATGTATTTGATTAAAATGTGTGATTTCATTTTTCAATTAACAGTAAAATTGACTTCACTTTTATGAATTTTAACACACAAATTCTCGTAAGTCACCAGTGCAATAGTTAGTTGCATGACCCCCCCAAACTGCCCCATGCCATCCATTATGGTCACCCCAATACCCCCTAAGTCCTTGAAGCCCACAGCTGACCAGTTCTGTCACTGTGGTTTTAGGTTTGAGGGTACGCTGTGTACGTTTAACCACATAGTACGTAAGCCTTGGAGTTAGGCTTTTTCTATTCAGCAGAATTTCCACCATGTTTCATGCATTAGTAGCTCATTGCTTTTTGGTTGCTGAGAAGTATTCCAGTGTATGGATGAATGTGCCACAGACAACTTCCCCATTCGTCCAGTGAATGAACTTGAGGTTGTTTCCAGTCTGGTGTGATTATTCATACAACTTCTATAAACACGCATTATACTGGTTGTTGTGGAAACACAAGTTTCCATTCCTCCTCAGCATAGCTTAGTTTTTATACCCTATTATGAGTAAATATTGGGCTATTTAAAATATTTGTGAGAAATATTAAGCAACATCTATGTCCTTTGCTGTGAAGTGCTGTTCTTTTCCTTTCTGGGGGATTCTCTCTTGGGTTCTTATTTATACAAATGAGCTTGGGAGGGAGCTGCTGCCGGGTTCTCCAGATGGAGATGTTCAATTTCAAAAATGCAGACCTAGAGCTTAGCACCCTCACCCTGCCTGCCAAGAAAGGATAGTGCCACCTCTGTGAAGGCTGTGAGAAAACTTGTGACAAGTACTGCAATTCTCCTAAGATTTATGTCACAAAGTAAGGTCGGGTGGCCAGGAGATTGTCACCATTCATTCAGAAATACAAAATTTAGGCTAAAGTATAGAAGCACTGTAAGAAAACATGAACCGTCAATCACATATTGTTTCGTACATATTTTTTCTTATTTTCACTTCAGAATTTTACAGCTTTGCACTTTCTTTGAACATGTAAACTAAAACAACGGAGTCAAGTATCAAATCCTCCATTCGGCACTGGGACATCTCTAGCATACCTTTCCAGGCACTGGGTCCATTGTGGAAGACGGGGTGGAAAATAAGAGACCTGGTGGGGAGAAGATCCAGAGACATGGCCCCCCTCAGCAACAACACACAAAAAGGGGGGAAAACCTGGCTCCCTCAGGTGCAGTTTATAACCCCCTACCCTATGGACAGACCCAGTGTGTGCACTGAGGAAGGACCCCGGTGGGTAGGGGACAGAGAGAAGGGAAATGGGGACAGCTTCACAAGATTTGATCATACAATGTATATACTTATTCATAATAAAGATATTAATTTTTTAAAATCCTAGTAATTTCCTAAACTTGAATGGTATTAATAACTCTGTAAGGCTTATAGTTTTAGCTGCATTAATGAAGATGAGAAAACATGGTTAAAATATAAGACAGGAGACCACTTATATGACGTATTTGCCTTTTCAGACTAATAGCCCCCCTTTTCAAGTGATTGTTAGACAATTATATGAATAGCTTATATAATATGAAGAATGTTCTTTAGCTATCTTAATAACTATAAATTTGTGATATTTATAAGAAAGGCTGTAAGAGTCAAGGAAGGGAGGACCGTTTACAATGCAAACTTCCAGACACAAAATGGCCTTGATATTCATGACCTCAAAGTGCCTGACAGGACCTTCATAATAGGAGGAAAAGAAGACATGGAAACAAATTAGAGACTAATTGACAGGGGAGGGGACATGATGGAGGGTGGATTCGAGAGGGGGAGAGCAGGGGTGGGGAGGGAATTTTCATGGTTTATTGTCTATAATTATGGAAGCTGTCAATATGTTTTTACAAAGGAAGTATTCACTGGCTCCTACTGTTCTGTCTCCTCGAAGGATGTGCTGGGTGGTGTCCTGATCACCCTGGTCCTCATCGTCCTCACCTACCCCGCCTGGACCCTCCTGGACTTCCTGGACTCGGCCAGCCCGCTGTTCCCAGTGTGCGTCGTGGTGGTACTGTTCTTCCTGTGCTACAACTACCCCGTGTCTGATTACTACAGCCCAACCAGGGCGGACACCACCACCATCGTGGCTGCTGGGGCTGGAGTGACCCTCGGATTCTGGATCAACCACTTCTTCCAGCTCGTGTCCAAGCCCACCATGTCCCTTCCTGCGATGCAGAACATCCCACCACTGACCACTGACATGCTGGTGTTGGGTCTGACCAAGTTCACGGTGGGAATCGTGCTCATCGTCTTGGTTCGTCAACTAGTGCAGAACCTCTCCCTGCAAGTGTTATTCTCCTGGTTCAAGGTGGTCTCCAGGAACAAGGAGGCCAGGAGGAGACTGGAGATCGAAGTCCCTTACAAATTTGTCACCTACACGTCTGTTGGCATCTGCGCCACAACTTTTGTGCCCATGTTGCACAGGTTCTTGGGATTGCCCTGAGCCTCCAACAGTTGAGTATTTACATGTTCATGGATATTAGAGGCAAGATATAGGAAAGCCGTTGAGGGAACGATCCTGACAAGTCCTGACTCTTTAAGGAAAATCTAGTCATATGTTTGCTTTTGCTGATATAAGTAGATGCCATCATTCTGAGACTCTGGACATGGGGTAATGTGCAGGTAGACCATTTTCTTTTCACTTATAACCTTGCCTAACACTGTCTCTTTTCCCAAACTGGAGCCTTGGTTTGGGAGAAAGGGTGAGGCCATGTATGCTACATTCCTCAGACAGGGCGGTTTCCTGTGTTAATGATCAAATTAGACTCTGCCTGGTGAGTAGAAAAACTGCTCTGGAATAGAGCATCCTGGGACGAGACGGAAGGAGGTGGCAGAGCTGTGAGGCCACTAAGAGGACCTCGCTTTGTGGACCAGCATCTCCTCCAGGCGTTCACATGGAAGCAGGAAGCTGCTCTTCCTTGCTGGTACATTCTGTAGGAACCCTGGTCACACTTGAACCTGGAAATGAGCTGCTCACAGATGGTAAAAACTCTGGGGCATCCAAGGCTCCTGTTTAGCCTTCAACCCTGTCAGCTGTCTGGGCTTTCATATCAACTTGGAGACACTGGCTCAGTGTCTGCATCCTTTGGGATAGGAAGTTCTGACATTGCTCCATCCTAACAGGGCCTCCTTAACGTTACTCCTCTGCTACCCAGTTATTGTCTGGAATTCTCTCTACTCATCTACTGAATAGCATCAGGGGCTCCCTTTCAGTCTTCCTTCCCTTTATCTCTGGACCTTTTTTACGTTTTTGAGGTAGGGTCTCACTGTAGCCCAGGCTGACTTGGAACTCACTCTGTAGTCCCAGGCTGGTCTAGAACTCACAGTGATCCTCCTACCTCTTCCTTCCAAGTGCTGGGATGTGCCACCATGCCCGGCTCTATCTCTGGACAATTTTAAGTGTCAGCAGCACAAGAACAACTTCAGCCTTTTTTGGGAAGATAAGCCAACCAAATGTAACACCTATTAAACCTAGGCTGCTCCTCCGTAGATGTAGGCAGGGAACTATGATGGAAATAACAGAGTTCCCTCCCAGGACTCCCCTTCAGAACAGGGGATCAACAATTCTAACTAGTGTAAATACGTAGTTAACAAAGGAATGTTTTTGAAGAATAGTGCCACCGAAGCCAATGATTCATTCTTCTAGTGCATTATCACTACACACATATACTGGGAAAATTACTCCCTTAAAAGTTATAGAGATTCGGGTGTGGTGGCTCACACCTTTAATGCCAACACTCAGGAGGCTAAGGTAGGAGGATTATCTTGAGTTCAAGGCCAGCCTGGATTACAGAGTGAGTTCCAGGTTAGCCTGGGATAGAATGAGACCCTGCCCTCAAAATCAAAATAAAAAATAAACCACATACACAAAAAGTCAGTGTCCAGTCTGAAAATTTCATTTACTAATTTCGTATAGGTCCTATGGCCCATGTTGGGATGGTCTTTAATAGCAAATATATTGTTCCAATTTCTCAAGAATAATTCTTAGCAAAATGTCCTGCCTGTTTTTCCTTACAATCCTCATGTTTAGCATAGTTAGGAGCAGTGATCCAGCTGACCTACCTGTCTGCTTTTGTATCCAGCTCTGAGCAATATTACAGCACACAGTCAAGGGTGCTGGGAGTCCTGCTCACAGGTTCTCCAGCACAGGTCTGCCTCCTGGGTACTGCGGCTGCTGCCTGATGGCACTTCCCTTTGCCTCTCTCCCCACTGCCCCCAGCTGCCAAACGGGATAATACACACAATGGTTTTAAGGCCTCTGACTGATGCCAAATGACAAAAGCCTCAGCTTTCCTCACCTGTGTCTTTGGGGAAGGACTGTAAGATGGTTCCAGCAGTGGGTGTGTGACCACAAGAGAGAAGCCCATGAGCTGTATGGATGCATTTAAGGCTGTGTTGACACAAGGCTACCTGGTGACCTAAGGATGTGCCACTTTTGAAAGGATCTGATAACAGAAATCACAGAATAAAAAGCATCTATTGGCGAGGCCCATCTTAATTTGGGATTCCTGCTGCTGTGTGGCCTAGAACCAGGTGGAACTGTTTGAAATAGCTACCACTTGACCTCTCTCTGCCTTTCCTAGCCTTCTTCCGTTCATTTCTCACAGAGTATCTCAATCAGTGGTGAGTTCTCTCCAAAGGCCCACCGACCACTGCTTGCCCCTTCAGAGCATATACCCTGGGTCTCGGCAAAATTTGGATTTTCTCTTTGGGGAAAGACTGCCCCCTGCTGGCTCGGCTTCAGTCTTGGTCCAAAGCCTCTTGATCTGGAGTCTTAGATTTTTGTTTGTTTTGTTTTGTTTTTTAAGGTAAGGTCTCACTCTAGCCCATGCTGACCTGGAATTCACTATGTAGTCTCAGGGTGGCCTCGAACTCACAGTGATCCTCCTACCTCTGCCTCCCCAGTGCTGGGACTAAAGGTGTGTACCACCACACCCGGCTAGGAGATAAAAAAAAATTTTAAGTCAATAGCCAGGTGTGGTGGCATGGCTTTTGGGAAGCAGAGGTAAGGGATCAACACAAGTTCAAGGCCATCCCTGAGACTACATAGTAAATTCCAGGTCAGAGCAAGACCTTACCTCAAAAAAAAAACTTTTTTTTT
>PVHP010018197.1:0-19812 GCA_004024765.1 Zapus hudsonius | reverse complement strand
GAGCCAGGTAGAATGATCTGCTCTGTAACTAGCTGTCCCATTGCTCCCATTCTGGGCCACAAAGTCCATCCTGGAACAGATATTATTTCATGCCAGAGTTCCTCAGACTGCTCTGAATATGCAGAGGAAAAGGCGTGGAGGGGCAAGACTCCTGAACCAACAAGCCTCAGATGGCAGGGAGCAACCTGCCTGGCAGACTGTCACTTAGGATTTTCTTGCCCAAAGAGACAACTTATCTTCCCAGGTGTAATCTCCATATGTGGTGTGTAGGGCCCTGTGTTCCATGTTTATATTTTGGAAGCCTTCAGCTATCTTGCTTCTGTACTGTATGTAAATGTATCATTTTAGAAATAAAATCTTTTTTGACTAAATGCTTTAAAATCTAATGGTCTTTCTATTGGTTTTTGTTTTGTTTTGTTTTGAGACAAGGTCTCACTCTGGAACCCAGGCTAACCGAGAACTCATCATCTCACTATGTAGTCTAAGATGACCTTGAACTCATAGTAATCCCCCTGCTTCAAACTCCCAGGTGCTAGGATACCACATCCAACAGATTCTTTTCTTAGCTAAGATCTTTTTTCTAGGTCCTGAATTGGAAAGAGGGGACAGGACAAAAATAAGTGGCAAACTGTGGGATTCTCTGTGACCAGAATTCAAGCACATGCAAATACTGGTGAGCTTCACAGTGGCCAGAGGCGGAACTAACAGCCAGTAAGTGGTGCAGTGGGATGCTGGGGTCCTCCCAGCCCCCCAAGGTTTGAAGGTAAACATTACAGGTGTTGCTGGTAAAGGGAATGACCATGTGTTCAGAGATGCTGAACCAATCAAGGACTCCCCTACTTCAAATTCACATCAACGGCATGTTCCTCCTTTAAACACCCCATTTTTGCGTCTCAAAATGGTACAAGTTGAAACTTACGTGCAAGGACATATTTGTGACTATCTGTACTGTGAACAGGATATTCTTATTACTAGTATGCTGGGTACCCTGGGGATGTTACCCTCCAACCTCCTCTCCTGGAGACCTGTCCCAGGTTAGAGAAGACAGGCTCAGAGAATTACAAGTCAAGGCTGTGAGGAAAAAAAAAAAAACAGTCCATGGTTTGGGAAGGGGGGGATGTGATTAATTCCAACTTGAGGAGCACTCTAAGAAGGCTTGGTGGAGGAAGTACTGCAGGAGCTAAGCTTAAAGGAAAGATGGGGTTGGCCCAGGCAGTGAGGCGGGTAGGGGCAAGATGATGCTCCATATCTAGGGATCTGTGAGATAGAGTTGCTTTCCAAACGTCTCCAGCTCTTAAAAGAAAAATCCAAACCAAGAAGGCTCCCTCCAGCATCCTCATTGGAACATTTAACAGTCTCTGCCTTACACCTTCCCTCGGGCATCTCTGACCTCACTCTTCTTATTCCCAGGTCTCCCAGTTCTGCCCTGGGTGAGGAGAACTACAGCTGGGCACTCATTCTGTGTCAAACCTGCCCACTGCTTTCCTGGGTTTTGTTTGCGCAGTTCCCTGAAATAGTCTGAGAAAGTTCATGTGCAAAATATTTTTGCCAAGCTGGAGAGATAGCTTGGTGGTTAAGGCATTGCCTGCTAAGCAGAAGGACCTGAGTTCAATTCCCCAGTACTCACGTAAAGCCAGATGCACAGGTGGCACATGTGTCTGGAGTTCATTTGCAGTGGCTAGAAGCCCTGGTGCACTCATTCATTCTCTTTTCTCTCTCTCTCTCTCTCTCTCTCTCTCTCTCTCTCTCATTCTCCCTCAAATGAATAAATAATATATTAAAAATATTTGTGCCCTGATCGGACCTTTCTGTTCCCTGTGATTACAATGAGATCTTGATTATCTAGCAGGAAGCTATGTAGAACCAAGTGGAATAGGCATGTGGCTGACTCATTTTTATTTATGTTACACATGTGTATATGTAGCAGGTGTGATGTGGTGTGTGGTGTGCAGGGTGTATGCATGCAGAGGTCCCTCCGGCCACTGCTCATCGCTTCTTTCCTTGAGACAGAGTCTCTCCAACTCTGAGCTTGCTGCTTTCACAAGCCCCAGCAATTCTCCAGTGTCTGCCCTCCATGGAACTGGGGTTATGGGCACACCTGCTCTTTATGTAAGTACCAGGGACTCAAGCTAGCAGCCTGAGACTGTCATGCTTTCACAGGAAGCATTCTTAATGCTATGCCATCTGTTATAGCCACACACTGCTGGGAAGAAACTCCAAACCAGGCACAGTTATGGAAGGAAAGGATTTATTGATGCTACAGATCCAGAAGTTCCATAATGGTGAAAGAGGCTGGCTCCCTTTCACAGGTCAAAAGAGAGAGAGAGAGAGAGAGAGAGAGAGAGAGAGAGAGAGAGAGAGAGAGAGAGAGAGAGAGAGAGAGAGAGAGCCGCCAACACCACACACAGCAAATGGGAAGGTGGGGAGAGAGTTCCATTTCCTTTATATAACTTAGGGCAGGGTCTTGCAACACTTTCCCAGACTTGTTGGTTTCCTGAGTCTGGAATTTTCCTTCCTGCACTCCCCTCCCAGGAAAGGATGTTTGTTTCTAGCTCCCCTGAGCCTCCTTACACCCTGTCCACTACTGAAAGGGCTGCCTTCCTGTAAACCTCAGAGACCCACCCAAGATTACTAACAGGTCAAGTTGGCAACAAAACAATCACATCACTCTAGCTCCTTATTTCATATTAAACAATGTTTTCCTCAAATTTTAAATGCACTGGAGCTGGGGAGATGGTTCAGCAGTTAAAGGTGCTTGCTTGCAAAGCCTGTCAGCCTGAGTTCCAAATCCTCAACACTCATGTAAAACCAGACACAAAAATTGGCACATTCATCTGGCATTTCATTGCAGTGGCAAGAGATCTTGCTGTGCCCATACACACACACACACACACACACACACACACACACACACACAAATAAAAATGTTTACATGAACTGAAGGGATGCTATATAAGTCATATGGTGATACTTCATTTTTATAAACACAAGACTTTAATAAATTACTTTGGACACACCATACATCCGCTGTTTTCCTAAATGAGGCACACCTGTGGGACACATTTGAATATTTACAGATGCATATTAAGAATGAGAGTTGAATGTGGGCCACGAATAGAATGTTAAATTCTTAAAACTGTAGCCACATGAGACAAGGGAGCTATATGAAGCCAAAAAATTCTTCTTCCTTTTCCACGCCTGTCTATATGGCATGCAAAAGCAAACAAGAAAGGCGTGGATGGAGCTAGGAGTTCCGGCTGTGACACTTCTCTATGCAGACGCAAGCCATGTGCACAGGGACCTTGTTCTTTCCCTGTCCGCTATGACATCAGGTCCCCTGTGGCTGGAGACAAGCTCTGTTCTCCCCAGGGAAGGTGTTCAAAGAATGCAAACCCTCTGTCCTCACTAAAGGTGAGCCAAGGTGGCAGTTGGATGCTGCGGGAATGCCTGTGTCTGCAGGATTGTAGGTATGAGCCTAGGGAGCAGCAGGGCCTCCCAGTCTGCAGTGGCCCTGTCACCTGGAAACCAGATGGGTGTCTCTGAGGACAAAATATGCACAGAACCCACTAAAATCAGACCACTTTACCATCTCAATTAGACCCTGATAAAAAGATGTTGAAATATCTTGAAGATTTCCATCATGCCCATTGGAACCCTGGAACCCTAGTCCAGGACCTGTGTGTGACAGGTGTGCCCCCTAGCTTTCCTCAGCGCGCTTAAGCAAGTCATCTTCCTACAGTAGGTTGTGGGCTGCCTTGGAGTGACCCCAAGAGCTCCATGTTTAATAGAGCTGCTTGAGTCCCAACAGATTTAATCCCACTCATCTCTACCTACATGCCCAGCACCAAGTAAGGTACACAGGCTTCTCTCCAGAATAACTTTATCAGTCCTTGGAGGTGCTCATTTTAGTCAGACAAAGCTATAGCTTATGGAAAGTAGATTTCCTTTGCTACCAAGTTTGGTATCAGAAACAGCACATTTTCTCCCCATCTTTGCTTTCTGTCTGAAGGCCAGGTTCACTTCATGTCCAACAAGTCCTGACTCCAGCACTGCGACAGGTCTTCCTCGGCCTTAACCTTGCCCTGACACACTGGTGAGCTATTTCAAAAGGTTTTCTAATATGGAATCATGCCACAGTCCTGGCTTCCTTAAATAGAAACTGTAAAGGCCAGTCCTATGAATGAGGGAAGAAAACACGACCCTGGGCCTTCACATCTTGGAAGAGACAAACAGGGCTTTGGCCAGACACGATGCTATTAAACCCATGGCTGGAGATATTTACTCAGCTGACAGTCTGGTTCTACAGCAGAAATAGGAGCAAGTTGGTTTTATTTAAATAGGTAGTCAGGGATGGAAGCCCAGAGGGGATGAAGACATTTCCACCAAGCTTGTCCTGGCCCATCCTAATGAACTATAAAGAGGGCTTGCCACATGGGCAAGGAGGCTAGGTTGCTCATTTTCCTCCTGATGTCTGAACCCTCAGGTCCCTGCTCTGGTAAGGCCTTCCCCCATTCAGTTGGATGGGGGAAGAATTTATTTTCTCTTACCTGGTTACCTTTCTCAGTTCTGGTCCTTTTCCAGTTTCCCTGGAAAGCTCCCATTTGAGTCTTCTCCTCACCTCCATGATCGGCTTCCCACGAGGGCTCAGGTTGTTACCACCCATGTGGGCACCAGCTTTCCACGTGTCTATGCCCGTTCCAGCCTTTCCCTGGATATCAGTTTTCCACAAATAAACCTCATAATTACTCATTTACACTTCTTGGTTCAGTTCCTCAATTCTTTGTTGGGATGGGCAAGAATCTAGAAGTGGGAATTCACAGGCCTGGGTAGAGATAACCCTGAACCCCAAAAATCCCATAAGGGTTCCAATAGTCAGTGGTCCCTTTTGCCTCTGAGAAAGCCTAAACTGAGCCAAATGCCAGAACACAACACAGGCTGGAAGGGACACTGGTGCTTTGATCCAGATGTCCCCATAATCTCATGTGTTCTGAAGGCTTGATCCCTAGCTGGTGACATTTTGGGAATTAGAGCCTCCAGGAGGTGTTCATATTAGTTATAGGCAGCTTCGCCTTGCCAGTGTTTGGCACACTCTCCTGCTGCTGTTGTCTACCTGATGTCTACTGTCACTTCTCAGCACTCTGGTGCCTTCGGAATCATCCTGGTGGTCACCACTGATGACTACTCTTGATCGTCAACTTTCAGCAATGAGACATCTCTACCACACCTCCCAGAGTTAAGGGTCCATTGCAGAAGAGGTAGTGGAAAGATTGTAAGAGCCAAAGGAAGGGTAGGACTGCTTATAATGCAAACTTCAAGACACAAAATGGCCTTGATATTCATGACTTCGTAAGACCTTCAAAATGAGAGGAAAAGTTGATGATTTCAAAACAAAACAGAGACTAATTGATAGGGGATGGAGAGGGAATCGTCATGGTTTATTGTCTGCAATGGAAGCTGTCATTACAAAGTTTAAAATCAATAAAAGGCTGAGAGGATCATAAGCAATGCAAGTTTACCCTTCCGTTCTGAAGAGTGGAGGGCCAAGGTCAAGGTACCAGCAAGGTCAATTTAATCCTGATACCTTTTTTGACTTGTCAGCACCATCTGGCCATGTGTTCACATGACCTCTTCATGTATGCAGAGTGTGGAATGAGAAAGCAATTCTCTGCTATCTTAAAACCACTAATCCCATCATGAAGACTATACCCTCATGGCCACTAAAATATTTGGGGAACACACAGTAAGATACATAAATATGTTAAGTCAGAATTCAGGGGGTATCAGGGCAACTAAAGGCTTTAATTCCTAGGAGGCTCATTTTGCCAAGTCCCTTCAAGGTTACCTGATCTTTGGGCAAACCAGGCAGAGGTCATCACCGAAGCATTAGGGCTATTTGTGTTTATACAAACAGCAAGAACAGAGGCAGGCACTGAGAAGCAAGATTCTTAACCCAAAGAGCCTCTCCTTACTGCAAGAAGATTTCCAGTTAAGCCCCTCCTTTTTAAAATGTAAAAAGTCATTCAACTTGGACGGAGGAGGGTCCACAGTGGGGTGGGGTGGGAGGACAAAATGGGTACTATCAAATTACAATGTGCTCATGTATTAAAAGTTCTCATAAAATGCACAAAAATATGCCCATTTTACATTGTTAACAGTACCTGGTAGTTTCACTTGTCATTTGTATTCCATGGTGACTAATGATGGTGAGACAACGTTTCATGTAGTCCAGGCTGACCGAAACCCACTATGGAGTTAAGAATTCTTATCTTGAACTTGGGATTCTCCTGAGTCCACCTCCTGCATGCTAGGATACAGGATGCCACCACGCCACTTTATGCCAGCGCAGGGCTCTGTGCATGTTACCCAAGCACTCTAACACAGCTGTCGCCCTTCCTTCTTGTTCCTTTTAACCGTCTGGGCATCCTCTTTGTGGAAACATTTTTCAATTCTTTTATGCATTTTTCAAAATGCAGGGTTATCCCTACCAACCAACTGTAGGCCAACAGCTGAGATTCCCGCAAGAGATGAGCCACCAGTCATACCGTGGAGGATCCATATGGAGCCTCGCAGAGAATGAGGGGATGAAAAAGGGACCCATAGCCACAGCCATTCAATCAACACAGGATAAGCCAGTGAGACAGAAACCAATGATTTTCAACACAAAAACTCCTAAGCTCACATTAAAGCAGCCTTAATACTCACCCACCACGACTCAGGGAACTGAGTGGAAGAGGGGGCGGAAAGATTGTGAGAGCTGTGGTGGGGAAGACTACCCAGAGGCATGGCACCACCCCTCAGTAACAACACACTTGGGCCAGGAGAACCGGGCTGAGTACTAGGCTATCCATGTTCCCCTGCCACAAGGACTGATCCAGACGACCCACGGAGGAGGATATCCAGCTGATTGGGGATGGGGAGGGGGGGCATTGGGGAATTGGGGATATCAACTCATTGTAAAAAATAAATAAAATTGAAATGAAAATAAAATAAAATGCAGGGTTATCTTATTGTGTAGTTATAGAAGTCTTTATAGAGAGCTCATATAGAGAGCTTATATAGTTATATAATCTTTATAAATCCTCTGACATGTACTTTTTTTTTTGAGACAGGATCTCGTACTGTAGCCCAGGCTGCCCTGGAACTCACTGCATAGCCAAGGCAGGCTTCAGCTCCTGCCTCAACCTTCACCTGGTTTAAGGGCCTATCTCACTTCAGCTTTAAAAATGTGAGGGCTGAGTGATGGCACAAACCTGTAATCTCAACACACGGGTGGTCGGGACAGGAGGCTTCAAGTTGGGGCATACAGCTACATGGTGGAGATTTTAGCAGGTTCAATTCTAAACAGTTCTTATTCTCACCCCATTGCCCTTGCTATTTTTACTGGGATTTACTTTCACATTTCACCATGTTTATCACCTCAATAGTAAGGGAATTTCTCTCAAATATTTGATCCAACTCCTTTATTTAAGAGATGGATTCTACATCAAAGCAGGAAATTAGGCTGCATCAGATTTGGCAGGGAGGACTGGCAGAGGCTTAGTGTTAGAGAATAAGAGCTCATCTGTCTCTAAAGTATCTCAAGTATTTAAAGCCATGATTTTATAACTGGAATGACGACAGTAATGTATGGCCCAAAGCACAGGAATTTCTTCACAGTAACTTGATGCTCACATTGCCCCCAAAGCAGATTTCGTACCACACAGACCAAAACGATACTCAAGTATTTGGCATGTGTGTGTGAAGCTCTCCATGCCCCTAAGCATACATGCAGAGACCAGAGAAGGACGTCAGATGTACGAGTTACTCCGCCTTACTTCCCTCCTTCTTGCTGAACCTGGAGCTCGATATTTGATGATTTTTAGCTAGACTATGACCAGCAACCCCCTAATGATCTTCCTCTCTTTGCTCCTTGGCACTGAGGTTACAGAAATGAGCAACCATAATTGTTTTTTGGGTTTTTTTCTTTTTTTGTTGTTGTTGTTTTTGAGGTAGGGTCCTCACTCTAGTCCAGGCTGACCTGAAATTCACTATGTGATTTCAGGGTGGTCTCAAATTCATAGAAATTCTAAAATGTGGGTGTGCACTGGGCGTGATGGTGTGCACCTTTAAGCCCAGCACTGGGGAGGCAGAGGTAGGATGATTGATGTGAGTTTGAGGTCAGCCTGGGCTAGAAGTGAGATGGTACCTGGGGGGGGGGAGAGAAAGGAAGTAGGTGCTGAGGATTGAGCTCTGACCTTCACGCTGTGCAGCAAGCACTCACCTGCTGAGCCACCTCTCTAACCCCTCAAGTATTCTCAACACCTGTGCTGGAGGACACACAAAACTGCAGCTACTTGACCATAATTGAGTCTCAAAGACTTTCCTAAAGTATTGATTTTATTGTTTCTCAACAATGAATACTTGTCAAATGTAGAAAAAGCTAAACCCTTAGTCATCACACAAATGCAATGCGTCTCCACCTGTTTCGTCAATAAGGAAAATTCGGGATCATGTTACCCAAGAATCATGAGTGACAGTGAACTGCTCTGACATCGAAGCAGCACCGCTGCTTCCGGAACTGCCCCTGCCCATGGGCACCTCTCTGCTCCTTTACCCAGCAGTGCAGTGCCAGGCAGACACATCCAATGTCCCACAAGGAGCCAGACAACACATCTTACTTTATTAAATGGATGCTCCTTGTGGAGGACTAAAGAGCACCATGGGAGGAGAAGGGGCACTAGGAGGCAGAGCCACACAGCGGCGACCATCTTCACAAAAAAGGCTCGATATTGATTTCCAGAGAGGAGCAGGGCATGGTCAGCTCAAATTTGGTGATAACATCGGGATGAAGGACCCCAAGCTTTCCGATGCTCTGACCCCTGACGAAGACCTCAGCACATCGCCCAGGGAAGAAAGCAGGGCCTGAAACAGAGAGAAAAATCAATGCTTCTTCTGGGGGGAAAGGAACAAGTCAATAGTTATTTAACACTGAACATCTCCTTTAAAAAGCCCAGCACAGTGGCACACACCTTTAGTCCCAGCTTTCGGGAGGCAGAGGTAGGAGGATCGCCAGGATTTCGAGGAGACCCAGAGACTACATACTGAATTCCAGGTCAGCCAGGGCTAGCTCGAGACCCTACCTTAAATAACCAAAAAATAAATAAATAAGTGAAAAAATAAATAGAATGAAATAAAAAATAAAAATAACTACTCTTTAAACCACTGGCTAATAAAACAATGAGTCTTTATGCTTTCTAGTACGAACAAGCAGCACTTACTGGGCAGGGCTGGCCTGGACCACACTTGCAGCATTCTGGTCTGCCTTGTCCTAGGCTACTAAGTGCTTTCAGGCAGCACCAGGCATGGCATGGCCTGCCCTGCCCTGCCCTGGAAAGTCTCTGCAAACAACCTGCTCCCTGCCTCCTGCAATGAAGATGCACTTCCTATCTGAGGATTTTCTGATTTACCCTGAAGTAGATGTGAAATGATGTGCACTGCCAAGAAATGTGGAGTTATATTCCAGCCTCCAGCTATCAACTTATGAGAATGAAACCAAGGGGATCATGCCAGCATGAAACTTTTCTGGGTTTTCAGTTTTTGCTCCCTCCTAGATTGCAGCAGAGCTACTGAACAATTCAAGAATAATCCATGACGCAGGTGTTCCTGGAGCAAGGTTACTTACAGGGACAGAGCTCACAGAAAGGATGGAACAAATTCGATGGGAAACCACCACTGATCCTGAGGAAGACCTGAACAGACTAGATGACAAGGAGCTCGACAAAGGAGGAGCATCGTGGATGGTATTTTAGAGAAAAGTCACAAGGATGATCCAAATTGTATTTATGACATGGAGGTTGAGTCCCCACAGGATGAACAATCGTGTGACTGGGACAGAGTCAGCCCATGAGTTCTAATCCCTAACACTAACTTACTGGCTAGCAGAATATCTATGTTTCTACAAAGAATAGAGATTTGTTGTAGAAAAATTATTTACTACTTGTATACACGTTGGGTCATGAAACCAAGATATTTTCATCTAGTGTGTAGGTCTATGAGGAAAATAGGGAAAAGAATATATGAATCTGCCTATAAGGTGTCTGTAATCTATAATTATGGCCTATAATTATGGAAGCTATCGATAAAAATGATAGAGTTTTGCAAAGAGAAGTTAGCAGTACTAAGCAGTGCCATAGGCCTGATGAAGGGTGAAGAACGTCAGCTCACACGTGACTGTGGGGAAAATAAGGAGAATGTTTTCTTCAGTGGAGAGACGTTTGACTTACGTAGATGACAGTGACTGAAGAAAGGGGAAGAGCTTGACAAGACTGGGGTCATCCCATGTACATGTATTCTGTGTGTTGAATCAGGAGCAGAGGAGCCCCTGAACAATGTCGGCAGCTGCAGGTGGATGTCATGTGATGGACAGCAGGGCGAGAGGCACTGCTGGTTTTAGACCAGTTCATGAGTTTGGGTATACAAAAGACCCTTGCTCAACAAGGTAATGTGTGTACAAATATATTGGTTCTTAGGTAATTGATAGTAATCCTGTTTTCTATAAAGAAATTATTTATTAAATACAGCTGTAAAAAGTTAAAAAAAAAAAAAAAGCAGCAATTACTCTTACACCAAGAAACTCCTGCCAAGAAATTGGGGACAAACGTGAAAACAAGGACCCTGCCCTTCTGATCAGAGACCTGAGCTGGAGAAGCTTATAGGAGACAACTCTGCTCAAGCTTAGAAGAAGTCCTAGAAAAGAAGAGGGGAGAAGACTGGGCTGTGAAACAGTTCACTCTTCACCACGACACACTCGTCCACCTTTTTACATGGAGACCGCCAAGCGGCAGCAATCATGAGCCTTGCTGCCAGGATACGACTGGTGTTCCTGCCTCAAGAGCCTCCTAAGTGGAACTAGAGACATTCCATTTTACCAGTATGGCAAGGGCCAGCCCCACCCCACACGTCCCAGCTGATCCTTACTTCCCTCCAACACAGTCAGGCAGAGGTCTTCATCCAGTGCTCCACCAGGAACCACCTCGACAGGGGCTGAGGTTGAACCAGCTGACAGAACCAACCAGCACAGTGGCCCCTCCCTAGTCACTAAGTTACCAGTGCTGGGAGCTTGTCAGTGCTCTGGACTCTGCTGAAGTTAAAAACATGCTGACTCATTCTCTCCACCACCCACTTGAAAAAGGATCAGGCCCGCAGCTCCTGAAGGATTCAAGCAAAACATTTACTGGCATGAACTATAAATACCAGCAGAGCTGGGCCACAAGCCTCTAGCCTGCCACTCAGAGTGAGTGCATTATTTATGGAAGCACAAACTGCTGAGTCTCTAATAGCTCAAGGTCAGCATAATTAAGAAATACACATAGGCTTGGAGGCAAAGGAAATCTGCTACTGTTGAGTTAATACCATAGACACAGAATTACACACACTGTCCAATCAATATAGAAGAACATTTGTTTCTATTCTAGGGAAAAGACCTGAAAAACATTTTTGTCATTCCCCCCCATTTTTGTCATTCTTAACCCCAAAACAGCATGGCTGAAATATAAAGAGGCCCGTTTTCCCGTTCTATCAACCTAAATTAATTCTGCCTCCAGTTAGAGCAAGGATGCCAGGGAACTGCACTTCAGGATGGCATGTGGCTGTGCATGGACCTGATCCACATGGAGGGAGAGCACTGAGGGAGTCAACTAAAACAATCCAGACATACCAGAGAAATGGCTCAGTGGTTAAAGGTGCTTGTTTACAAAACTCTATGGCCCTGGTTCAATTCCCTAGGACATAAAGCCAGATGCAAAGTAGTGATGCATATGGAGTTTGCTTGCAGTGGCAGGAGGCCCTGGTGTGCCCATACATTTCTCTCTCACACACACATATTCTCTGCCCCCCCTCTGAAATAAACAAATAAAAATATTTTTAAAAAAGAAAAAAAATTCAGGTCAGGCGTGGTGGCACACATCTTTAATCCCAGCAGAGGTAGGACAATCACTGTGAGGCCACCCTGAGACTACATAGTGAATTCCAGGTCAGCCTGGGTGAAAACCAGCAATTCAGAAATAAACAAGATTACTAATGGAGAACCTCAGTGGGATATAATTCTTGCTAAATCAGATAAAGGTGACAGAGTTTAATTTGTCCAAATGTTGTGGGGAGAACATTCCCCTGGGGTGATGTGAACACATGTCTTCTTCCCCAGATGGGGCACAGAAACAAGAGACCAAAGGATTCCATGCACCTCAGCAAGGCGACGGAACGGAAGCTGCATCTCTGGAGCACACTGCACCACTTGCAGGCGTCTCTGCCCCAAGCACTTGTTTCCCCTTTATATAGCCTTAGGGCGGCGGTCTTGCAACCCTTTCCCAGACTTGATTTCCAGAGTCTCTGGGACTTCCCTCCTGACCCCTCCCCAAACCCCATAGGAAGGAAGGGATGTTTCTGTTTCTAGCTAAAATAATCTTAGGGAGTGGTTGTGTGACCTTTAAGATTGAGGTCTCCCAGACTTGACTTCCTGAGTCCCTGGAGCCTCCTTAATCTCTTCAATTGGTAGGAATCTGCTACACACCAAAACCTAACCTAACCTAAAAAACCCTGACAACAAACGCAAAAACATGACAGGAGGGAAGGAAGAAGGAAGGATGGGTCTTAAAGAAAGGAGGTGGTCAAATGACAAAGGAAGCTTCTACAGAATCTGTCCTCTCACCATGCCCCTTAAGACTCTGAAGACACATGGGCCAGACTGCTCAGAGCAAATGCAAGACCTTCCCTGATAACCTTGCTCTGAGAAAACCTCTCCTTTCATGTATTCTCAATTCCAATTTGATCTGATTCATGTTTGCTGAAGCATAAAACCAAACTATTTTAGAATCTAAGCCAGATGTGCTCCTCTGACAATGTTAGCAAAATAAAGCCTTGGAGATAAGAAATCAGAATCTTATTTCATATAACAACTTTCTGAATCAGCATTTTTAGTAAAATTCAGTTACATTCTTCTTCAGTTGCCAGATCTACCTCTCTAAGTTTGGACTGAACTTTGCTTCAGCTCATTAACCAGCTAGGTATATGGTAAAACAAAAATATTTATATTGCTAAATACAAGTTTCCCTTTTTTCACAAAGAAAAGCAACGAGAACTCAAATCCATAGCTTATTTAAGACATTTCTAAGTATAATAAATGATAAAAATGTCAAAAGCTCTCACCTGCACATGGACACTACAGGCTCTCTCCATCAGAAGGCTTTCACTCCCTTCCCCACTCGCTCACGTGCAGGGCTTCCTGCAGCAAGTCCACTGCACTAGAAACATTAAACGTTTTTTGTCATCTGTCATGTTCTGAACGCCTAATAAGGTCAGTGATAATACAGAGCAAGGCTAGAGGTCTGTCTTACACACACACACTAAGAACCATACAAAGGGCTCCTGGGGCCAGCGAGACTCTCGGCAGGTAAGTGTGCTTGCTGTGCAAACCTGAGGACCTGAGTTCAATCCCCAGAAACCACATAAAGGCTGAGCACGAGCAAGCATGCCTGTATCTCCAGTCCCAGGGTCGAAGGTGGAAATGGGAGAATCACTGGACCTAAAATGAGACTCCATCTCAAGGAAACAAAGCAGACGAGTGATAGAACACCTATGTTCTCCTCTGTTCTACACAGGTGTGCTCACCTGTGCACACACTTTACACACACCACACCACACATACTACTTACATACACCAAACAATGGGGGACCTTCAAATTATCAAAAGATACGCAAAAGAACCTAAAAAATGTTCCACCTGACTGATGTTAGAGTGAACTAGAAATGGAGGAAAATTTTAAATTATGAAAACAGGTCTGGAGAGATGGTTCAGTGGTTAAAGCAGTTGCCTCCAGAGTCTAAGGACCCAGGTTCAATTCCCCAGTACCCACACAAGCCAGATACACAAACTGGTGTATGCATCTGGAGTTTGTTTGCAGTGACTAGAGGCTCTAGTGTGCCCATACTCTGTCTCTCTGTGTGGTCTTATCTCTCTGCTTATATATAAATAAATGTTATGGAAACAAACATTTCTTAGCACCGTTAAAACATCTATGGACCAAACCAAACTCTGCACACAAAAGTGCTTCACTAAACAATCCATAGCAAGGCAGTAAACAGGGCGAGCTGACAAGGAGAGCATGCTCTCTGCTGGCCAAAAGGAGTAACTCGGGAAGATGGAGCATAGTGCTCCAGCTGAGACTGATGCACCTTAAACCCAGCGCCTACAAATACAAGTTCCATTTGAAGGAAATGAAGCATGGGTCTGGGCTTGTGCAAAGTCAGACCTGGATTGTAGCCAGAAAACTCCTTTTATCAAATCAACAAACAAAAACATATTTCTAGAGAAAGCAATGTGCTGCCAGCCCAAGGGAAGCTTACCACCTTGTGCATGGGGACTCTCAGTAGTCAGGTGCTGTAGAGAAAGCACATCAGCTTTCTTTTATTTGTGTTTTTAAACCCAAACACAGTCCCTGGTTTACTGGTACATCAAGATTTTAAAAAATAAGTTTTCAACCTGGGCCCAACAAAATACCTCTCAGCTCACATCTTCACAGTAAAAGGCTTCTACTACTGAACAGATTTTGGGAAAATGGTGCTCTCTATTGAAATACATGTGAAAGCCTAGACAAAAGAAACATCAGTTAAGCACAAATAAGAGTTTAATTTCCCAAACTTAGTGGGGTGTGAATAAGCCCCTTAATTAAAGCCTTTGTGTCACCTCCTCCAGGTCTATAATCACCGCTCTGCTCCAAAGGCAGGGCCACTCTGGGGACCTTGGGGTCACTCCTAGGCAGTGATGTAGCCCAGCACCCAGTCTTTAGCACATTTTCTGGCTAATTGACCATCAAAGCGTGGGGGAGCGCCTTCTCTTGACCACTGCAAACACCTTCCACAGTTTCTTTTTGCTTCCATCTTCCTTTAGAGTAATAGTATAGGCCCACGGTTTGGATAAGCTTTACACAGAGTCACTCCTTTAATTTTATGAAGCATCGGAAGTAGAAGCTTAAGGCGGTAACTGAGCAGACCCCTAATCTGCAAACTTCAGAGGTTGTTATCAGGCAGAAGGCTCTTAATCCTGATCTAACTCCCTGCCACTGGCTATATCCAAGTCACTCTCCGTGCATGGAATTTTACTCTTTCCAGTCTTCACATCACCAATCCCTGTTTTGGGGTCATACTCACATAGGCCAACTGATTGCAAGTGGGTAATGTACCACTCAAATTTTCTACAAAATAAAAGAAAGGGGCAGAGAACACTGATCCTGTCTGTACATCACACAGTTACTAACAGGTGAGCTTCATGAACTTTTCACCACATGCAAGTCCCAATAAGAGGGATGAAATGGCAAATGTATACTCACAGCTATCATAAGCCACTGGGCCAATAAAATATATTTTACATCTGTTCCAAATGACTAATGAACCCTTTGATAGCTCAGCTAGTAGGGTGGAGGACTGTAGATTGAACACAAATGACTAATTACATAATAAAGGTGAAAGAAGGAATAAATTCACAGGCTAGTTTTAGGGCTAGTACCAACCTAAATTCTTTGTTCCTTTTCATTCCTCTCAAAGACATTAATTAATTAACCCTATATACATTATGCCCTGCATATATTCATGGTATCATTCTTAAGGGTAGTTGTTCTCAAAGTTTTAGAACAAGTAGATATCTAGGCCACAGGAATTACAAAGGGAACAACTTGAGGGGAAGAGATACATTGTAGCTAAGATACTAACTTGGAAAATGACACGGCTTGAGGAATAGGAGCCAGAACATCACTACCAAGAACACAAAAGCTTTTTTTTTTTCAGATTTCAGTGCACACAGGAAAAAATACCTCTGTAAAGAACATTTAATTTGTAAGAGGAGACAAAATAATTCTCCACCTTGCATTTGAAGTGAAATATTTATGGCACCTCAAGTCTATAAAAAGAAAGGACCTAATCCTTTGAGTTTAATGGCCATCTTTCATCCCTTTCTGAAGATCAAAAGAAAGAAAAACCCCTTACACAACTTTACAGTGCTAATCCCAACACACCTGCAGACACCATTAACTCTTACAGGGAAGGCAGGCAGCAGGCCATGAGAGCTGGGACTCACTCCACCCCATGGCATGGGCTTGGGAACAAGCCAAGATTAAGACTGGACATCATACACTTAGCTCAAATGACGACAGGGTCCTGGGGCTTTATTCTTACAAGGAATCAGAAAAAGTCCAGACAACCCCACCTTCCAGTAGAGAAACATCTATGAAGAACTACTTTTGGCGGGTGTGGTGGCACACCCTATAATTCTAACACTAGGGAAGCGGAAGTCAGGGGAGTGCTAGTTTGAAGTCAGACTACGCTGTTAGATACTGTCTCAAAAACAAAACAAAAACACATTTTTATCCACCACAATCTCTTTACAACTAACTTTATATAACTATATATAAAATATAACTATGTTTAGAATCATAACTCCAAAATTCCCCAATCTTTGAGTAAAGAAAACCACCGCTTGACAGCTGTCACTCTCTAATAGCTGATTTACTTAATTAGCAGGGCAAGTAGTAAATGATGAAATAGAACATGTATGCAATCCTTATATTTCAAAACCTGAAAGAAATAGAGAATGCTGAAAAAGCTTAAAGGTGACCTATGTAATTATAATTTTAAGACCCAGGTAGGGTCTCGCTCTAACTTGTAAATAATCAAAGGAATTCTAAGTGTAGCCTAAAAGTACTCTAGTCTCTCAGGCAGTTTTTTAAAAACTACTACCATCATCCTACTCCTGTCTGACACGCAAATAATTTTCTGGCAAATGTTCACATTTCTTAAGTATGCATGGAATATATTAGGAATAACAAGTTCACTGCAAAAAACCATGACATCAAGACTGAAGAGGGACTAGATGGAAAGAAATGGGAACACAAGAGGGTGGTAGGAAGGGATTTATGATGGAGGACTTTGTGTACATGCACGGAGGTTGTCAAATACTTACAAGGCGTGGCTCACCTGGCCAAGAGAGATTCTTCCTGGTCTTTCACCTATGGAAACCTTTAAGGGAACTATTTCTCAAACCATATATGAACACACATTACTTCTGCCACAAGAACAGTAAAACAGTAATAATAATGTGTTTGTGCTGGGCTAACAAAGGAAAGAACAGAAATGCTGATGGCCAACATGGAAGAAACACAACTTCATACATGTAATAACATAGGTGTGCTGAGTTTCAGTTAGATTTCCGTTGACAAGCAAGGCATGTAGAAGAGAAAGAATATTTGACTGTGGGAAAGCAGCACTATGCCTTCTTTGTGCTCATCCTCCAGCCCCAGCATAAACAGTAAAGCAGCCCCGAACAGCCTGGCCAGGCCTCAGAGGAACACCAGGTTCCAGATGGGAAACCTGAAGCAAAGGGGATTAGCAGCCTTGCCCACGGCAAGCAATCGTAGAGGCTGGACAGCAAGCCAGAGGTGAAGAAGGGCCACTGAGGCTGCCCTCCCTGTGTGTGGCATTGGGGACATAAGGACTGGAACGTAATGCTTTTAAGCTGTTGGTCAAGCTGTCCACTTCATGTTTGCAAACTTCTTCTGTATTCAAGAAGGAATAAAACAGACTGAAGGTTTGTCACCTCTGACCCTAGGACATACCCAGGTACACTCTGCAATATTAGTAACACAAGAGAATACTGACAGAGCCTAGAGCCTTCTAGGGAGACCAACTGTGCTTTTTAAAAGCCCCATAACACAGCACCTTTACTGAAAATATTCTAGAGTCCGGAAATAAGATTAGAGGTGTTTGAGTACATAAGCAAGCACTAAAGTCACACTATGTAAAAGTTTAGGCAAGGAGAAGAGGCAGATACGTTAGATCCTGTAGCAGGGGCTACTTCTGCATTTAAGGTCCTCCAGAGTCTTTTACCTAGAAATGACCGTGGAGGCAATCCTGTCCACTCCCTTATGAAAGGACCCATGGAAAGAGAAGATGTGCATCAGATTAAGAAATTACACAGCCAGGGAAGAGCACAACTGAACCTAGATTCCAAGTCTTCGTAAATCCCAGTATATACTCTTTCATCCAATGGTGGTTTTCCTTGATGACATAGTTTCCATATTTACTCCAAGGAATGATTTACACATTCCAAAATGCTTTTAAAAATTTTGCATCTTCTTTTCCCAGTAAGACACCTAGTAGATAGTACACACATTTGTTTCTGTTTTATAGATGAAGAAACCAACAAAATCCTCTGAGTCCGTCAGCAGCGCACACCTACCAACCCAGCTACTGGGGAGACTGAGGCAAAGAGACTGAGTTTGAAGCCAGCTTAGATTACACAGCGAGGCTTTGTATAAAAAACAAAATGATTTTTAAAAATGAAGAGAAGAGTCCTTACTTGCAATGGTTAGTGACAGGGTGCTACTATACCACAAATAAGGGTCGGCATCTTGGGGCTTAGTGAGCACCATGCCTTTACCATTAAATGTCTCAATCTTGGGATCTGCTTTTCTAATTTAGTTTCACATATCTAAAGATATACTTACCACATTCCATTATATTTACATATCATAAGTTTGCTATTCTCTAAGGACTTTGGAATTTTTTATTTACTATTATAAATAGGACTTTTCTGAACATAAATGACTTTTTTCTCTTTATTTTTATTTTCTGAAGAGTAGAATACAAGTAAAAAAAATGACTCACTGCTCTCAAGGCCACAATAAAACACATGTTTCTAATTTTTAAACACAGTGGGTTATGGATTAATATAGTTTAAAAACTCAAAGCAGGCATTAGTTATTAAAGACTTCTAGAATCTAGCTTGTTGAAGAGAAATAGTATAAGTAATGGTTTTTTGAAGTTGGAGGCAGGGGGCTTAAGAGTTTAAGACCTTAATGGGCTACACAAGACCCTGTCTCAAAAAAAGAAAAAACTTTGTTGAATAGTGATTTTAAACAACCTTCTAATTGCCTAAATAAACTACAGAAGATAATCTAGGAATTACTAAACAAAACTATACTTTCAGTTTAATTAACCAAGAAGGACACAAAACATAGACTGCAAAAGGTTCTAGGAAAAAGACTTGGAGAGATTTCATTATTCTAAGAGGATAGATGAAAGAAGCAAAGCTAGAAGGAAAAGTGTCTGCACACTCTCAACCAACCCCCTTGGACAGGAAGAACGGAAAGCGTGCTTCCCAGCAGAGGGCTCAGAAAGATGATGGACGCCAACATTTGCTCCAGCTCCAGTGTAAATCAGAGCTAAGGACCACCCAGGGACCTGAAGACAAGCTGCCACTTTGATAAAGAACATAGTCTCACAAGTATTACAGAAAGTCCATGTACTAGGGCATCAGGGAATCATGGATGGCTCTCCCTCACTGTGGCAAGTTTCCTTTCGGACTCTCTCAATTTTAAGCATGCACGCATGCACACACATGCATGATAAGTCTGAAAATCAAAGATTAGGTATTTAACTTCCAAAATTAAGATCTCATCTTCAATTCTACTCTTATTGTAGTGTTAGGGAAAGGGGTTGCTATGGCACCAAGCAGGCCTGACTGAGGAGACTATAGCACTCTCGTCGGTCATCTGTACTTGCAAGTGCCTTACCATATTTCTCCAGAAAAAAGATGACCATCAGAAGCCTACAGAAATGGAAAAGGAGGCCGGGCGTGGTGGCGCACACCTTTAATCCCAGCACTTGGGAGGCAGAGGTAGGAGGATTGCCGTGAGTTCAAGTCCACCCTGAGACTACATAGTGAATTCCAGGTCAGCCTGGACTAGAGAGAGACCCTACCTCGAAAAACCAAAAAAAAAAAAAAAA
>PVHP010018196.1:0-33502 GCA_004024765.1 Zapus hudsonius | reverse complement strand
CGATAGGAGGGGCTACAGAGGAGCCCCCGATCCTGGTGGAAGAGAGAATGAGGGAAAAAAAAAAGCGATGGGGGAGGGGCGCGGCAGACGCGCTGGAGGGCGGGGGTGGGGGGTACGAAGGAGCCCCCGTCCCCGTGGAAGAGAGAGAAGAAAGGAAAACAATCTCCGGTCAGAATGGCAATCATAAAGAAAACCAACAACAAACGTTGCTGGCGAGGATGCAGGGAAAAAGGAACCCTCATTCATTGCTGGTGGGATTGCAAACTTGTTCAACCCTTATAGAAAGCAGTGTGGAGACTCTTGAACAGAATGGACATAGAAATACCAAGGGACCCAGCTATCCCTCTACTAGGCATCTATCCACAAGATGTCACATCTCACGCAGAAACATTTGTACAACTATATTTATAGCAGCTCAATTCATAATAATAGCCAAGAATTGGAATCAACCCAAATGCCCATCCATGGAGGAATGGACAGCAAAACTGTGGTATATTTACACAATGGAATTTTACTCAGCTGAAAGGAAAAATGCCATATCGAAATTTAGGAAAAATGGACTGACTTCAAGCAGATCTTACTAAGTGAACACTGAAAAGAACAGAATCGAACACTGCATATTTTCCCTCATGTGCGGCCCTTAACCAGGATAACAGTAAACTCTAAGCAGACAAGTAGAAAGAAGTGAGAGGTTATGAATGAGGGGTAAGGAGTAGGGGGAGGGGAATGGCTTAAGCATGAGGCTAAACCAAATTAGGTTCAAAACCATAAAATCCTCATGAGCATACTGTAACCTATTGAGCAAGTAGTGGGCATCCACTGGCAAGAGGGGCCATGAGTAGTAGCGGAGAGAGTCTAAGCCTGTGAATAACTGATAAGTCTGACCACCCCTGGTCCCAGCCACTGGTTCCTTCCCTCACTGAGCTATTGACCAAAGTGACCCATGAGGTTCCAAAAACAAGATAGAATTCTGTCAAGCTCTTGAATGACCTCCCCAGGCCTGAGGCAAAACCCTGTTGCTGAAGAAATCACAGAATGCTATAGATCAGCATTGAGAGACCCTTCAAGTTCCGGAATGGTATCCAGCCCCCAGATGGTAGTTAGTGCAGTGCTGGAAGGCACTGAACAAGCTGCCAGGGGAAACTGATCAACGACAGCTGGAGTAAACAGAGACCACTGATATGAAACACAATCTGCGGCCATGACTAGGTTGAACACACCTCCTACTGGGAAAGAACAGCAAACCAAGAAGGGATCACTAGTGCAATGGAGGATCCTGGGCCTGGGGGAGACAATCAACAGCTTTTAAATTTGGCCAAATATTCCACTTAGTGAGGGGAAGCCCATGACTGGAACCGGGGAATCAGTGTGATATGCACAGGATCCCGTACTCTTGCGTTCCCAAGAAAAGATGCGCGATGGGACGGATTGACGTCGAGGATACTAAAAATAGAATCTAGGTAACCCAGAATTGTGTATATTTGTTAACCTATAGTGATCTAACTCTCCAAAGGAGATTGTGTTTGTATTTTTCAGGATGCAGCGAGAGAGTTGTGGCTCATCTAACTCTACCAACTGACCATATGCCGATAGCTGAGATTCTCACAAGAGATGAGCCACCACACTTATAAGGTGGAGGATCCATATGGAGCCCCGCAGAGAATGAGGGGATGAAAAAGGGACCCATAGCCACAGCCATTCAATCAACACAGGATAAGCCAGCGAGACATAAACCGATACAATGACCCCTAAACTCACAACATTAAAGCAGTCTAAATATCCACCCACCATGCCTCAGGTAACTGAGAGGAAGAGGGGGGCAGAAAGATTGTGAGAGCCGTGGTGGGGGAGACTATCCAGAGACATGGTACTCCTCAGAAAGAACACACTTGGGCCAGGAGAACCGGGCTGAATACTAGGCTATCCATGGTCCCCTGCCACAAGGACTGATCCAGATGGCCCATGGAGGAGAACCAGCTGATTAGGGGTGGGAAGGGTGGGTAGTAGGGAATTGGGGATATCAACTCATTGTAAAAAATAATAATAATAAAAAATTAGTGCAGGCTTCTGCTTTGTCAAAGATGTCCAAATAATGTCAGAATAAACATTAGAACTCTTAATTTGGTCACCTAAAGCTGTCTGTTAGATAATCCCTTGGGGAAACGGAAATTGGAAATTGTGAAGGAGAGAACTAGAGAAAACATATGCAGTCATTTGAGTGCATGGAAGGATCTCAGGAATGAAACGCTTGCATATTTATGGTGTTTACTGAACACCTGCAATGTGTCAGGTGCTGTTCTGGCTACTAGAGATAAGACCATAAATGAAGCACTTAAGGAAGAGATATTCAGACACAGTCAACATAATAAAAGATCTAGCATCTTTGACTACATAGAATAAAAACTAAAGATAGAATATCCAGCAGGGAGTAAGTAGGTTTATGAACTGCCAATAAATATGACCAAGGTTGGAAGTATAGTGATTTTAGACAGATTTTCTAGGGAAGTTTTCTTGAAAAAGCTGATTTTTCAGTAAATATCAAATAAAAAAGTGTGGGGGAGTGGGAGGGTTCCATGCACAGATTTACAAGATCAACACGCCAGTAGGAGAAGAGAGGAGCTGCAAAGTACCTGCGGTAGGAGTGGGTCAACAGGGTCCATGAATAGTGTGTGTGTGTGTGTGGGGATGTGGTATTAGTGTGTCTAGATCAGAAAAATTAAGTTGGGCAGTGAGGGGATAAGTAGTCAGAGTTGATTGGTCACAAGATTCTTGCAGGACCATGGGGACTTTACTGCTAGTAAAATGAGAAGTCATTAGACTTTGCAGGGGGAGGGGTGACAAGGTCAGTTCATCTGCTGTAATCAGATTAGATGAAAAGGGATAATGAGTAGATGAGAGATGCTCCCCAAGGAAGCTTTAAGTTCTCTAGGTGAGAACTGGTGACTTGTACTGGAGTGATTAGTCAGAGGCTGATGTATGTGTTTGGTTTTTGGTTTTAAATAAGAATTTCAGCAGAGCCCATTGGATTTGCTAATGGACTGACTGCAAGCCACTAAAGAAATAGAAAATATTCTTACCCAGAGAATCATTTGGTATAAATATTTTCATAAAATATGGAGAAGGCTAAAGAGAGTTAGATATGGAGGGGTGTGAGATTCACAGCATGGACATTAAGCTCTGAAAATTAGAGATGCTAAACAGCCTTTCAAGGTAGATTTATCAGAGGGGCAGCTGGATGTACAGCCATTACATAAAATGATCACTTAGAGCTTCACTCTGGTAGGAGCAATGAAAGACCTGTGTCTTAGTCAGCCACATGCTGCTGGGATGAATCTTTAAACTAGGCACAATTTGGGGGAGGAAAGTATTTATTGAAACTACAGATTGAGGGGAAGTTCCTTAACAGCGAAAGAGGCTGGTCCTCTTTCACACATCCAAGTAGAGAGAAAAACCCATCACCAACTCCACACACACAATAGCAAACAGGCAGGAGGGTCAGGGGGTGTGCCAAAGAGAGAATTTCTTCCTCTTTATATAGGTTTAGGGTGGGGTCTTGCAACCCTATCCCAGACTTAATGGCTTCTTGAGTCTCTGGAATTACCTTCCTGCCTGTCCACATATGAAAGGATGTTTACTTCTAGCTTCTTTATATCCTGCCCCCTACTGAGAGGCTACCTTCCTGTAAACATCCTCAGAGACCCACCCAAGATAATTAAAAAGATCAAGTTGACAACAAAACCTAACCATCACAGACTGATACTTAATGACTCTGACTTTGTATAAATATTGAGGGACTGGCAGATAAAACAGAAGCAATAAAGGCTACTGAGAAGGAGGACCCTGAAAGGTGACAAGGAAAGCAGACCCATGTGTGTTCTAGATTCCAAATGAAGAACTTCATTATAAATGTCTTGTGAAACTTTCCCTGGGGAGACATGGGCCTACATCTGTCCATTCACCCCAGGTAGGGCATAGACCAAAGCCTAATTGAATGAAAATTCAATTTTGGTGAAGCATTAATTTTATTGGGGTTATTTACAGAGCATGGGTTAGGGGTTCCTTGCGAAAACATGGATGACTCAAAGGCAGCTGTCTCCACCTCAGAGTAGGTAAGGATTCACAGAAGCTATGTTTCTGGATCTCACTGCACAATTTGTAGGCAGTTCAGTTGGTAGAAGAGTCTCCTCCCAGGCAGGAGTTTAACCTTTATATAACCTTTGTGAGGGGTCTTTTGACATCTTATGTTTCAGCTCTTCCAGATTTCTTAACCTACAATGTCTCTGTCGTCTCTTTCATCCCTCTATGAAGGAATACTTCAATTTGGAGAAAATTGCTCTACAACAATAAACTGCCTGGATAAGAAACTTGGAAGCTGGGGAGATGGCTTACTTGGTAAAGTGTTTGCCTCACAAACATGAGCATCTGAGTTTGGGCCCCTGGCATCCAATTTAACAATCCTACAACAGTGTACACACCTGTAATCTGACCTTGGGGCAGGTGGAGACAAGAGGATCTCTTGAGAGAACGTGCCTCAAAATATAAGGTGCAGAGGGATTAGGAAGACACCTCTTATCTACACACACACACACACACACACACACACACACACACACACACACACACGTATGTACCCACACACATAAGAACGTTAATGCACAGAAAAGCACAGCTAAAGGGGAAAGAGATAGCTAACATATATAAGACTTTTTGAGACGTTAAAGGGGATATAAAATTTAATAGAAAATATTTGCAGGAAAGGTGGTCCTAATGGCTTCTTTCTCAGAAAATAGGAACAGGGATCTACAGTAGTTTCTCAGAATGTCTTAGCCCAGGCCATCAGTAGCCGAATTACTTGATATTTTTATTACAAGGTACAGATTCCCAAATCAGATATGTTTTAATGGCAGACTCAGGAATTTGTATTTTGAAACCCCACAAATGATTCCTATGAACATTACTAATACTTTGATTTTGGAGAAGCAAGAGCTGCATGTGATTGTGTGAACAGGCTGTGAATATGTGACAGGGCCAGCATCTCCTGGCTCCAAGACTCTTGATCAGTGTTTTATCGAAGAACAGGCTTGATTATAGCCCTACAGAGGACTGAATTGCTTTATTTTCAAGCTTAATCTCCCTTTCTACCAAATGTATTAGAATGCCCAAATTGACAACATTTATTTTTCCATTTCACTTGCATACTCTGTGGGGGAGAAATCAAAAAAACTGAAATTCACAAGGCCTCCTGTGGGTTTGCTTCTGCCTCCAAGGCTTGCTTAGCCAACAAGTGCAGGAGACCCTATCATTACACTGCTCATTACTTCATTGACACAGTGATTTTGCCTGGCAGAAAGGCTCTTCCCTTCCTTAGTACTCACCATGGAGCACGAACATGCACACACCCACACATACACACATACACACACACACAGGTACACAGAGACACACACATATATACATGCATACACAGCCATACATGCACACACATATGCATATGCTGCTGTCATAAAAACAGCAACTGCAAAACATGATAGGATTTTATGATGGCCTCTGGAAATCCATGCAGTTATTCTGGGCAATTTCTCTTGTTCATTTGTCTCAATGAGCTATTCCCCAACATTAGGTCATGGCTGATCTTTACTCTGCAGAGTTGGTCAGTAAGCAACAAGGGCACAAAACTGCAGCTGCGCTGAAAAAACATCAAAAGCCATAAAGCAAGCTTCAGTTCAGTGAATTCTATTGGGGAAGAATGGGAGGGATAAAGTGGAGGCAGTGTACACATTGTAAAATAAAAAAAAAATGGAAAGAACTTCGAATATCTACTTTGTACCTTCTCAATTTACATCTGTCATCTCATTAGATCACCTTTATTCCTGTGGCCAAAGAAGCTGGAGCTCATTTCACAAAGAAAATACATGACGATGTTGGGATTTGTATTTCAGAAAATAGTTTCTGTGGATGTTTCCCACTGTGCAGTCGAGTTTGGAATTTAGAGTTGCAACTAGAATTTCTGAGCTATTCTCCAGATCTTATATTACAGTCATAGGAGTGACTGGTGATTGCATGGGCAAAGTATTTGTATCTGTGGCAGAAATAACAATGGCTAGCTATCAATCTAAACAATTTTAATATATAAGAATAGCCTAGTATTGCACTTGTATTTCTCATATACAAAGCAATAGACAAGTGAGAAGCACAGTGTTCTGATAGATATATTCTCTCTCGCTTAACAATTCTAGTATCTACCTGTGCCCTAGAGTATTTGGTCTTGATTTTTTCTTTTGGCATGTATATGTGTGTAGGCACCGATGTATGTGTGGTGCATGTGTACATGTGTGTCAAGCATTCTGAGGTCAAAGGACAGCCCTAGGTATTATTCCTCAAGTACCACAACATCCACACAGTCACATTGCTAAATTGATGACTATCTTATTCCCCTTCTTTAGTCACTGAAAGCAGATTTCTTCCTATGAGTTAGAAATTAACACTAGCTGTCTAGTCCTCTTCTAAACTATCTCACATCCAGAATGTTCATAGTGCTGTCGTTGGCCAGGAGGATGTGTTCTGGAATATGGGAAAATGGTCTGAGAAGCAAGAGATTGGGTATTTTAGTCCATTTCTCACCATTAACTCGATGCTGGGTCCTTGGCAGGTGACATGACTTTCTTGGGTCCCAGTTTTCTTATCTCTAAAATAAGGTACTTTGGCATTTAGTGTTTACTCAGTGTAATGTCCCATAATCCTATGATGATTATCTCTTTTGCAAAATTGCATCCAGAAAACTATTATATCTTCTTTGCCTAGCTCTGTCTGTAGCTAAATAAGCTATCCATACAAATCACCATGGAGATAAAGCATTATAGGTCATTTTATAAAAAGCAATGTGTTTTGGAGACTTACTTTCTGAAAATTTGTCTCTCTTATAGTTGATGATTTCTGCCATGGAAAGAAATCAGAAAACACAGAGCCACCATGAGGAATGAAGTTTTTAACCCAGTGCCAGCCATGGCTTCCACCCGGGGCTCTGTGTCCTTTGTGCCCTTTGCCCTGGAGTCAGGTCACTTTATTTACTGCTTAAAAAGGTTAATTCTGTGTTAAGCCTCTAAAAACAATTATTCCATTGCTTCCTCATAAATTGGTATTTATTTTCATTCCTACAGGATATTCGAGGGTGTTGTCCCTCAATGCTATTTTTAGTAATGTGCATTATCATTAACCACTCATCAGTTCAAAAGCCCTGTGGTTTCTCATCATGTAAATCAACATGTTGCTCATTATATGAGAAGTAGCATGACATTATTTTTAAATTGTGATTATTGTCTCAGTTGCCTTTTGTGATGGTTAGGTTTTGTTGTCAACTTGGATCTTTTAAATTATCTTGGGTGGGTCTCTGAGGATGTTTACAGGAAGGCAGCCTCTCAGCAAGGGGCAGGATGTAAAGCTCAAAGAAGCTGGAAGTAAACATCCTTTCCTGTGTGGGTCATGCAGGAAAAAAATTCTAGAGACTCAGGAAGCCATTAATTCTGGGGAAGGGTTGCAAGATCCCACCCTAAACCTATATAAAAGGGAAGAAATTCTCTCTTTGGCTCTCCTGCCTGTTCCCTGTTCTGTGTGTGTGGTGTTGGTGATGGGTTTTCCTCTCTGCTTGAACCTGTGAAAGAAGGCCAGCCTCTTTCAGTGTTATGGAACTTCCCCTCAATCTGTACTTTCAATAAATCCTTTCCTCCTCCAAATTGTGCCTGGTTTGGAGATTCATCCCAGCAGCGTGTGGCTGACTGTGACACCTTTCTGTCCTATTAGACCTGGCCCTTTTATGTCATGGTTCCCATATTTCTCTGTTACAGTCATATGGCTCTTGATGTTCCATTACAAGTTTGTTTCCCTTTCAGAAGCCTTGGGAGTATTATCTTGCTGTTAGTTATTTTCATCTTAATGTATCTTTGCCTCCAAAATGTAGGAGGCCCACTTTCTCATTCTAATTTGTTCAAGTGTTTTTCCATCAGGGAAGTTTTCTAAGTAGGCACCATTCATCCAAAATAGCTTGGCCCAGCCCATTCCAGACTACTGCTATTGTACTTATCCCAATTCTTTATCTCTGAAATTATATTGTGTATGAGGCTACTGCCAGGTTGTTTTAAAAACTTCCAGAAGATAGCCAGTGTCCCTGCCTTATTTTATTGTGGTATTAATTCTCATATCTAAAGAGCTTGTTATGCTCAATAAATATTTTTGTAATGAATTTTCTGAATTTAGCCTTTAGCAAACTTCATATATGGATGTCTCTCGTTTCCCTATTGGAAAGTGCAATAAAATAAGATCTCTAATCCCAGTCATCTTTTATAGGTTTTGGATCTACTCATGTTTTCTCTGTTGGCTTTTTCTGGGTATGGTGGATGGTTGGAGACTAAGCCTTTTATTGACAATTAAAACTTTATGAAGTTATTATGTCAAGCTTCTTCCCATAGTTTCTTTCAGTAATGTTATGCTCAAAGATTTGTTTTATATTCCAGTATCTTTTAAATATTCACATGTTATTTTTTGTTTTCCTCTTTATTTTAGTCTCAAATTCTGGAGATTGTTTTGATATATGGCCTCTGTATTACCTACCTTCTGTAGGTTGAATGCATTGAAATCCAGGAAACATTTTTACAAAACATTTGCTGACATGGAGTTACTTGTCATGTCAATTAGAGGAAAGTTCTGAAGTCAAAAAGTTCTTTCCCTCAAGCATGGTGTGTTTGCTCATGATTACAGACACATTCTTGCCTCATAGAGAGACCCTGAAACTCTTCAGATCTGTATGCAATAACTGTACCTGCCTACAACCTGAAACTTGAAAAGTATTAAAAACCTATTTTTAAAAAAATGGCTGCTGCTCCTAGTGGTAAATAGATGTCATTTTCCTGCTCTAAAGTGCTGGTTTACACGTTGTCAGTTTGACATACCATCTCACTTCGTTCTCCTATGACTAGAGTATGTCATGAATTCCACTTTACAGATGAGCAAACAAATGCTTGAAGAAGCCAAGAACAGTCCCAGATTGGATAGATAGGAAGTGGCAGAATTGTGTCCTATCTGAACTCAAATCTAAAGATGAAAATTGCAACTCCATGTTTGAGCGCATACTATGCCGCAGGTCTGAGCCAAGACTATTGAACAGTAGCTCCTTTCAGTGAGTAATCACAGAAACCTATTATACCTCTGTGACAGATAAGGTAATTAAGATTTAGAGACTTGCTTAAGGCCACACCGCTACTATGCACCACGGCTTCTAATAATACTGCTTACGAATGCCTTAATCCTTTGAGTAAAAGTGATTTTTATTAGAGATCTGTGTAAAGTAGAATAGGTGAAGTTTTCATATTACTGAGGTCCAACATGCAGAAAAACCCCCACTCAACTCTGGTGCTTCTATGAATGCTTAGTATAGCCACACTTTAAAACACTAAACTAAAATAATGAAATAAATAAATCATCCACAAAATTGCATGCTAAATGTATAGAGAAAAAGTCTGAACAAGGGCTACTCCCCTCCCTGCTGAGGTAATGATTGTAGGGAGAGGAGGAGTCATTCTATTCTGGGGTGTATCCACTGGTCAGGGATGAGAAGAAGTAGAGTTGGACTGAGGGGACTAAGGGAGGCTAATGTGGGATGTATGTGATAAAAATGTAATACATATTAACTAAAAAATCAAAGATTATAATTAGGGAAGACCTTTCCAAACCTATTAAAATTTGTATTCAAATACCACTCACACATACACACACACAATAAAATAAAATAACAATCAAAATATAATAGTCTGTATCCTAATGGACAGGAAACACAGAGACTCCAGAGATAAGCCTTCAAGCTCTCTGGATAATAAGAGTGAGTATATACACTCTGGATTATAAGAGTGAGTCTCTCAAATAACTATGCATATCTTATTGATTCCAAGCTGCTCCCACTCTTGGTTTGAAAAATCTGTTTAATTTTATAGATGGCAGAGAACAATGAGAAGATCCAAGATCCACCAACACAACAAAAAAAGATAGACACCATGAAACGCCCCGTCTCTACCACACCAGCCAGAGCTCGGGAGACACTGCAGAGGAAGAGGCAAAATGAATGCTGCTCTCACTGTTAGCTCGATAACCAGTGCTGGGGATATAGTAAGATAACATTGCCAAACAAAACTCATCAAAACAGAAAAAAGGAGGACACGGAGAACTCAAACCTCAATCTGAATGCTAACAGGACTGCCTTGACTCAGGGAACTTTATGGAAGAGGAGGTGGGAAGATTTTGAGGACCATCAAGTGGGTAGGACTATCCCCTCACAGAGAATGACTAAGGTTTTCAAGACCACAAAGTGAATCCCAAAACCCTGCTGAGGAGGGTCATCAGGGAAAGGGAACATGCAGTTTAACCTTTTATAAAATAAAAAATAAATTAAAAAAATGGAAGCAAGAGAGGGCTTAGATATCATTGGAGTCCTTTGATATATATATATATATATATATATATCACTAACTTCTTTGTAAAACTTTAAAAAATATTATCATATTTCCTGCTATATAATCTTTCAGAATAAACAATTATTTCTGGAGAAAGTGGGAATATCAATGGTTGAAAGTGATTAGAAACATTTCTGTAACAATCAGCAACCAAAAGAAAATAAACTGAGAGCGAAAAACTGATATATGACTTTACCTAATGCTGATACTAGTGAAGAGTCCTTAGGTACCTCCACCTAGAGTAAGATCAGCTGAGAATCCATGTTTCCTTGAGAAACCAGTTCATTTAAGAAACACCCTTGTCAGCACCAGTGGCTTCAGATGATGTTTCCTAGCATCTTGTATCAACCCTGCTGAGGAGAGTCCTCAGGGAAGGGAACATGCAGTTTAACCTTTTATAAAATAAAAAATAAATTTAAAAAATGGAAGCAAGAGAGGGCTTAGATATCACTGGAGTCCTTTGATATATATATATCACAACTCTATTCTTGTGTGAATAGTTTTTGAGGTCATAAACCCTAAGGTGATGCTATTAGGAAGCTGGGCTAACAGAAGTCAATAGGCCTTGTGAACACAGACAGTGCCTTCATTGAAAAGACCAGGGAAGGAACTTTATCCTCTTCAACATGTAAGAATGTAAGATGACAGAAGCAGCCTTGAACCAGGAAATAGACCTTTCTTCAACACTGAAGCTACTGGTGGCATTGACCTGGGAAATATGCATTTCAGTTGTATAGAAGCCTCCCAATATGTGCTGCTTCAATCGCTGAGCTTGGATTCATAGAAAAGCGAACCATCTTCAAGAGGGAAAAGGGGTCTTCAGCAGAGAATGAGTGATATAAAGGAGAAATACTAGTGACAGACAGAAGAGATTTTCATAAAGGGGAACAAAGCCAGTGCTTGTGGGTGATAGGTTTTAGCAGAAATGCATTTTTGGAGGTATAGCTATAGGGATGTTTGTGAAAGCTAAAAGAAAGATAAATCCATGGTAACAATGGAAATTTGCCCATGAACACTCTGAAATTTTAGTCATTATATATTGTAAACAAGTTTTAAGCAATTGCTACCAAATGGTAATTATGACATGGTTTTTTTTCTGAAATCAATATTTGATGAACCAGATGATTTTTTTTTCTGCCTTCTAAATCACTGTTCACATTCCTTTAGCTATTCCGTATTGTTGAAGGTTTATGGAGATGAAGGTTTGATTGAATTCTTCTAGCATTGTCTATGGGAAACTGGAAACGTAAAACAGAGATGAAGAATAGGAAAAAAGTTTGAAACAAATCTACAGGGCTTACAAAAGATAATCATATCTGCACTATGAAATATAAATGTAAGCTCATTAGCTCTGTGCACAGGAAGTTAAAGAAAATAAAGAGGTAGCCAGGTATGAATATGGTAACTGGTGCGTGTAATCCCAGGTACTTGGGAGGCTCAGAAAAAAATCATGTGTTTAAGGTCTCCATGAACTATGTAGTGATCATCTGTTGCTAAATAAAAAAGTGAGGGCTGGTGAGATGGCTCAGCGGTTAAGGCACTTGCCTCTAGTGCCTAAGGCCCTGGGTTCAATTCCCCAGGACCCACATAAGCCAGACGCACAAGGTGGTGGCCCTGGTGCTCTCTCTCTCTCTCTCTCTCTCTCTCTCTCTCTCTCTCTGCTTGAAAATGAATAAATAAAATATTAAAATAAATAAATAAATAAATAAAAAAGTGAATGAATGAGTGCTATAGTTCTTGGATCTTTCTCTTAGAATTTCATTGGAAAACAGTCTCATAGTGTTCTAGATGCAAAGGGCTATGATGGTCCAGAGACACTCTTCCCCTATCTGTTTTTGATAATAAGGTTCTTCTATTGGTAAAGAGAAAGAATTGTTCTGAATATGTAAGTAATATAAAGACAAAAATCACTTTTAGCTTTAAAGATTTTTTCAGCAAATTTTCTCTACTATTCCATGTCTGACTAAAGAGATAAGTATTTCCAAATGAGAAATAATATACTGTAAACTCTAGAACCACAGAGGCTTAGTTTCTAAAGTGAAGGCTTTGGCTTTGCTATATATCTATAGGCATGCAATTTACTGTGAAGTAACTTTACGATGCCACGTTTTCTTCTCAGAAGGAACCTTTCAACAGTCAGAAATTATATATAATTATAGTATAAGAATATAAAAGAGGAAAAAGTATTTAATTGTGCACAATTGGATTTTGTGTGACTTGAATTCTTCTCCCTATAGTCTACGAAGCATAAAACCATCATAAAACAAACACAATAATTCAATAAGAACCTTCAGGATTAATATAAATTTTGATATAGCAAAGCATTAACCTAACTTCTTTTAACAAGTTTAAATGGGGGAATGAGCAAGCCCATTCATTGTAAGCAATCATGCAGAAATATCCACAGATATATTCAACCATAAAAATACCACTCCAGAAAATGAAAATGAAGCACTTGTCTGGCTCTGATAATTGTCACACTTAACATGCCAAGAGTCAGGCGTTCAAGTTAGATGAATATAAATGACTTACTCCTAACTCTGTTAGGGGTTCCAAATTATGAGTTTCATCTTTAAAATGTTAGTTTCTTGGTTAGGGGAGAAGTGTATCAGCTTCAACACTATATACCTCACAATGCTTTCTAATAGACTTCCATGTCTGCGTTTTGCATAAATCACTCTAATACTTTACCCTGATGTAATTCAGAAGTTTTCCAGAATTTACTATTAAGTTGTTAGACATGAAGCCTAGCTATTGCTATATACTCCAGAGAAGTTTATTCTTCCATTATCAAATCATAAAAGCAAACACACCGTCTGGGGGTAGTGATATTAACTACCATACTTCTTATAAGTTCATAAATCTCTCATGGTTATAAAATATTTAAGTTCTTAAAATATATATGCTGATTATAAAAATGTGTTATGAAAATATCTTGACAACTTCTTTCTTGTAATTTTACTCGACTTCCAGCCATTCTTTTTACAATGAAGAAAGATTTCAGTGAGTGGATTTGGGGATTACAGAGTCAGTACACATGGCATGAAATAAAAATGGAGAAAACAGTCACTGGGAAATGTCGATACAAGATGCTAGGAAACATCATCTAAAGCCATTGGTGCTGACCAGGGTGTTTCTTAAATGAACCGGTTTCTCAAGGAAACATGGATTCTCAGCAATGTGCAGATCTTACTCTAGGTGGAGGTACCTAAGGACTCTTCACTAGTACCAGCGTTAGGTAAAGTGATTCGGTTTTGACTACTGTACAGCTGAAGAGCAGAAAGATAGCTCTGGACATGCTTAATCAATCCCCACAATGAATCCTAGGGTGGACTTCTGGCCTGCCTGTCACAGAGCACCTGCCATGCAGCCATTCTTTCAAAAATTTCTCTAGAAAAGACAAACTGGTTTCTAATGCATGACTTGCAGCCCAGTTTTCTTCCTTGTGTTGACATCATTTTTTTTTTTCACCAGTTACGTCCTTATCTAGATTTGGTGTTTTCGTCTACCTGCTCTCTTGTGCACTGTGGATGTTAATGGTCCACACATCGTGTCAGCACTTGACCTCTATATAGGACTCTGCCTTTTCATTCCAAGTGTGCTTTGAATGTGTGGTTGGAATTAGCCCATCTTCATCTCTGCTCAGATTTCTAATTTAGTCTATTTCTTGTTTCTCTAAGAGAATATCAGACACCAAATGGGTGACATATAAAACAGATCAGTATTTTTCAGTTATGGAATTCAAGAGCATGGCCGCAGCAGGCTGGGGTGTCTGGTTGCCTGATGATGTTTGCATTCTGCATCCTCTGTTAGAAGATCCTATTAGAAGAGAGAGAGAGCTTACTCTCAACTGTCCTCTTTATTGTGACCTTAATCCATTCATTTCATGAAGCCCTCATGACTTAAACATCTCTTACAAGGCTACTTCCCCATTGCCAATTTTGGGCTTACGTGTTTGCAAGAGGGTTGGATGAAACAAAAGCTTGCAAATCATAACAATTTTTGGAGAGTGTTACTCTATTTCTATGCATATACATGTCATGGACATGAGTTTATGGTGAATTGAATGAATTCAAATGAATTGCTGATTATTATTTTTTAATAGACTGTCAATAGTCTCTCATGTTTCTTTCTTCCCCAATATTCCAATCTCATTCTAGAGTCTGTGATAAAGTTTCAACTTAAAAAAGTATAACACATTATTCCTCCTATTTTTTTTTTGTTTGTCAAAGTAAAAGCTAACTTGAGGAAATACACTTCACACCACAAATACCTAGATTCAAGTGGCTAAGGTTGTTAGGACATTTTTTTCATCTTTGAACAATAAAATATGATTTAGATTTGTTCTTTAAAGAAAATTTTTATTTTGAATAATCAAGAATGTCACCCACCTCATCAATCTTGTGAGTGAGTTCTCTGGAAGTTAATGACTCCACCTTCCTTCTCCCAAGAATTGTTGGTCCCCTTTTCATCTGTCTCCCAACCAAACCCCTCTGAGATTTCCTTCTTATATTCAAATGCTTAGCATCTTTCAGTTGCCTCAGGATTTGGTTCTAGATTTTCCTAGCAAGTACTCATCATAGTCTAGGACTCCTGAAGGACATGGTTCAGATTGCTGGAAGAGTTTAGCTTGATGCATTTATCCTCTGGAGCTAAATCACAGAAGTTCAAAGTCAGGGCTAAACCTTTGTAGATAGAATGCAATTGTGAATTTCTCTATTTTTATCTAGTCAGCAGAAATGCTTTGATAGGTGTTAGGGAGTAATTCTGAGAATATTTGGCTAAATATTTGCATAACTGGAAGTGGTCTGAGAATATTTTATAAAATTAACATTTCTAAAACATTGTTGCACTTAGGCACACAAAAATAAACCTGGTAAGTATGCCATTTGTGCATGTACATGTGTGTGGTGTGTGCACATGTGCATGTTAGTGTGGAGGTGAGATGCTGACGTTACACGTCCTTCTTGATTGCTCTCTACCTAGTGACTGACACAAGGTCTGGCACTTGAATTCCAGGCTTGCTAATTTGGCTAGTCTAGCTAACCTGTTTGCTCTAAGCAAACCACAGGTAGGTTTCCATGCCTCTCCACACCTAGCATTTAAATCGGAGTTGGGATTCTGAACTCTGATCCTCAGGCTTGTGAAGCAAGCTCTTTATCCACTGAGCCATCTCCCCAACTGCCATTTTTTACATTTCATTTTTTTAATGGAGAACATAATATTTGGGTTCATCTACTATTGGGTGTACCCATTGATGGTGTAAGGCTTATTAATATGCATAAATTCATCTTGCAGGAGAATAGTAGACTATTGTGATCCTCAATTTTAATTCAGACTGAGGCTGAGTTGGGCACAGGGCATCAGAAATTGCCAATATGTACAGAAAAATACAATACATAGGTAAACCATTGCAAACCTGAAAAATAACGAGATACAATCAATTTGTATGGTTATTTTGAAAAAAAAATAATATATTTTATAAGTGATGAAGCATAAGTAGATCATTTGGGATAGTCCAGGCTGGATGAGATTTAATTATCATTTGAAAATGAACACTGTGATATGAACATCAAATTTGGGGAATACACTCTTTAAAGTAATGGCAGCCTTCACACAGACAGCAGCCCATGGATCATAGTTAATTCCTAAGCACCTTATTCATATAGCTAGGGAGGCACAGTTGGGCTATAGCTTTGACTTTTTACTTTTGACTTGTTAGCAGACTACTCTTGCACAAGTCAGCTATATATTCTGTGATTTTTGGCACTGGCTTGTGCCAACTAATCTGGCTGTGTAATCACTTTGCAAACTATGAAGTATACTCAAGCCTTTCAGGATGTGGAGGGAAGAGCAAAGGTGAAAGAGATGCTTTCGTCTAGCCAAATTCCCATGGTCTTGAATAGACATCATCTATAATGGATAACCTGTTGTCCTAAAATCATTAGAACAATCGAACACCGTAATTATACCTATGACTTGCTGTGAACTCATTTATTGCAGCATTTAATCTTGCGTTGTTCAACAGAAGGGATTTAAAATTGTGAACTCGTTAGCAAGGCTAATGAAGTTGTTCTATTAGAAAAAGAACATCTGACAGGAAAAATATTTAAAAAATACAGAATCTGGGCTCCAGACCAACCCATTAACCCCCGGACCCAGGTGAGGCCTGGTTGGGGACCTGCGCCCTGACCTCCCACCCACCCTTGCACTTGGACCCCCCTGACCTAGACGAGGCCAGGGGAGGGAGCTGTGCCTTGGCTCCCCAACAGCCTGGGTGCCCCACGACCCTGCCCACTGACCCCAGGTTCCAGCCAGGTAAGCAAGTTCTCCACTTTGCTCCAGACCAGCCTGCTCAAAGGCAGTAGTTTATTGCTAAGGCAATGAGGTGATTTAAGGGTTAAAAACACAATGATTCAGTTGGTTACCAGAAGTGTGATCTAGGCTAGAAACCTAGAATACTCAAAATACATCGCTTTATTTCTGAAACATGTATGTGACAAATATTTTTTATAAAAACAAGATTGTTGTAAGATTGTTAGAATACTTTTCAGCTACAATTCTTCTTTGGTAGTGCTAGAAACAGTATCATCCCTGTTCTAATGCTAGTTCTTTCTCTGTATTTTAATTAAACTAATCATTGACTATTTTGAAAAACATAATTCAAGATATGGTTCTAACTCATACTTCATGTTTTATTGATAGCACACAAATAATAGAAGACATAGTGTCAGCTGGGAGGAATCAATCATGTTTTAACTTGGGATTGGTTACTGTGGGAGGCGATGTCTGGCTGGCCCGAGATCCTTGTAATTGAAACTCCTCCAGGTTCCAGTTCAGGCTTTGATTCAGAGAGATGGCCTCTGCCCTTGCAAAGCATGAATTTTATGCCTTGTGACTTGATCTTTCAATGCATGATTCACAAGGCATATTGGGTTATTAAAGAGCACGGTCTTTAAAATTTTCAAAAATATGTTTCAGTTTCTAATGTGACTCAGGTCCAGAAGGGGCAAAAACCTCACGACACTGTGCCTTAGGCATGGTGGGTACCCAGTCTGTATGGAGTTCCATAACTATTGAGATTGGGAGCTCTGCACACAGCAGAGCAATGTCTGGCAGTTCTTATTTACCATTTATGTCTATGCCAGGTAAGTTTCCCTTGGATGATATATTAGGCGTCAACCTTTAACTGAGTCCAAACTTCCAGTTTTATCCTCCTTGCTTCTAAGGTCTAGTCTCTGGTGTAGAATAAAGTTACTTAAGGTCTGTTCTGCTGAAAACAGGATAAGAATTCCTGGAAATCTCTCCCTTCCACCCCATCCCTCTCCTGTTTGCAACAGTTCTCTTTGTCAGACGTGAGTCTTCTTTGGGTTTTGCTTTGACATACTGCCCTTGAGAACACAAAATGATCACTGAAAAACATGTACTTTTCAATAGTATAATTTCTTAAAGACAGAAATAATTAGTTTCTGTAAAATATGAGCAAAGAATCAATGGGTGAAGGGAGAACTATTAGCTTAATATTTTTTCCATCTAGACTGGGGATTTCTAAAAATATGAAGGTTACAGTTGACCTTTTGACTTGAAATAGCATCATTGTTGGATGTTTATAAAGTGCATGGGTGGGATGTGGGCGGTGGAATAATGAATTTTTGGCAAGAATACTGACAAGGTTCTGAGATGTGTTTAGTACTATATTGCTTCTTATTTCAGTGTGGCCTCTGTCCCCACGCCCACGACAATAAACATGCAACCACAGGCAAGATGCCCACAGTGAGAAGTCAGTTGCTCTCATCCGTAGATCTAATGACACCGGCATGGAGAAGCAAATGGCACAGAGACCATGGGCTTGCTGGTAATGCTACAGTGATATTTCCCTTCTTGCTTTAAATGAAATGAAATTTGTTGATGAACTCTATATTTGACTCGTGACTTGATCTTTCAATTAATGGGTTGATAAGGCATATTGGGAAGACAGCTATGCTCACTACTATACCATCAACACAGGCCAGGCATATTGGGTTATTAAAGAGTATGGTCTTTACAATTTTCAAAAATATGTTTCAGGTTGATCATTCTCAACAAATGATTTCTATATCATTTGTTGATGACTGTTCTATACCTTCTGGTCTCTGTCTTTCTCTTCAACATGAAATATCTCCTCTATTTCTTGCCCTTGATCTCACCACTATAGCCATACTGCCTTCCCTTTATTTGCATGGACATGCAAGGTCTGCGACTTCTCATATGTGACATTATCCCTACACTCTTACTCAGTTGCTTTACAATCCTTTTGGTATTAACATTGTTACAACAAAGAGAAATTCCATACAAATGTCAGTAGAGACTGAGGACTGTCTTCTACAATTTAGCTTTTTCAGTTACTAGCCGGACTTCTCGCTTCCATTTATACAATGAGATTGAGAGATTATCTCATAGCATTGATGTGGGTACTAAAGAGTGAGTATAGGAAGATCATGTCAAATGAACTTTCACATATGACAAAACAGCACGTTGTCACTATCATAAGGTTGCTATAGAATTGCCAATATCTTGAATGATGTCTGGTCCACATGCCTGAACCTATGATGAATGAAAGTCACCAGTATATTTCAAGTGATTGGTTAGATTTTAATATCTACTTAGGGTATCTTTTTTATATATCACTTAATGCCACATCACTATGGCATGGGTATTATTTCTATTTTAGAGATGAAACAGAGAAAGGTGATAACCTTTTGTAAATCTCATAAATAAACTGAGCCCTTTGGAGTCCATGTTTTTGAATGAACAAAAGAATGACAGCAAGAAGAAATAAAGGAATAAGCAAAAGCACTATTAATAAAACAAGTGTAATAAAACAAGTGAGGAAGATATGTTTTCCATGAGGCGAAATAATATCAAATTTAATAACTTTAGGTGATATTCTTCACATCACTTAACCCATCTATATTCCAGCTAATGATTCTTGGGACTTGGGTCACATTTTCCATATCAAAATTTTGTATTTGAGACTCAGAAACTCTACTTTTTTTTCAGAAACTCTATACTTTTAAGACACACAATAGATTAATCATCTACACATTATAGTATGAGATTCATGTTTTTATTTATTTTCCTTATTTTCTATTACATTCTCCTCTCCTATCTAGTCTGATTCCCCTTCTCTGTTTACTCAGCCTTGAAGAAACATTTCTTTACATTAGGGTCTCCCTTGCTGTTCCATTCATTCAACAATTTTTCATTCGTTCTTTGATGCATCCTTTGGTTAACTGCTGACTTAATGTTAACAGGTTTATCTTGTTCCTACTCCTGAACTCATAGTGGCCGTTTAAAGAACTATCAGAAGGAGTGTGTCTCTACTAAGAACTGGGTTCACTCTCTTGTATTCTGAGGAATTTTTCATCATTCTACTCCGCTGCAGATTCATTTTTAATGAAAACATTCCATTCAGCCTTTTTCATCACTGTAACTTCTTTTTTCTCATTACACAATATTCCCTATGCCCAAAGTGGCCAGCTGTGTCCTTACTTTGCCTGTTAACAGCTACTGCAATTTTATATTCACTTTCACTGTTTATTCTGTATCAAAACTTTCCTGAGATCTTCAAGTAGATACTTCGTCCAGCCAGATAGATATCATCCAAACGGGGAACTTTAGTAAGTGAAAGGATGCTTCAGAAATTATAGTCATCCAATAGGGCCTAATTTGGAATTGTCCCGAGAGTGTGAGAAGTCTAGTCAATCTATGTTACTTAGGTGTTTACTTGAGTTCTATACAGATTCTAATGGCTAGCTCCATGTTTATTATTTTATTTTCAATTTCCAACATCATCCTTGGTTGGTCAGATGACGAACAAATGAATGAATACTGAGTCTGTAACAAGCATCAAGAAGAGAATAAAGCTAGTGAATTTCTTCCATTTCTGATCATCAGTTTTCTGGCATGTCCTTTGGCTGTATTACATTGCTCATTCTGTTCATTTTTCATCATTCTCTTTTGTTATTTGCTCTTAAGCTGGAGATCAGGAGTTGAAAAAGATATAACAGAGATACCTTTTAAATGTCAAAGAAAAATGTTCCTTTCCTGAGGGGTTTCATAACATTAATTTTTTTTTTACTTCTGTTCTTTGCCAAATATTTTAGAAGATCAAAGTTGTTGTTCTCAAAAGTGCTGTACCTGAACATATTTCTTTCCTAACTTTGAAGCAAAATTGTCTGAAATATGCCATTGGTTTGTGTCTCCTAATGTATTAACAATAATGCCAGGCTCAGCGAATATTATGAAGTAACTGAAATTGCTGGTTTTTCTTTTTTAATGGTCCTGTTTAACCATTAATCATTCAAACAGTTAGCATGAATGGAGTGTCCATATGGTAGGTTTAACAGTTAATTTCCAGCGTCAACTTGATAAAATTAAGAATCAAGAGAAATGCATTTCAGAAAGGATAACCAAGGAAGGAAATCCTTCCTGTTGAGTGAGCTTCTCCTCTGGTGGGAGACTTTACAACAGGAAGCTCCAAAAGAAAACAGTGCCTTTGGCCTGGCTGCCTGTGCTACTTGCTGGTGTGCCTAACCTCACTCACTGGAATCCAGATTCTTCAGCCTTCAGTTGGACTGAAGACCTGCAGCTTCCAGGAATCCTCCCCTCCTTCAGGGCCATACTTCAAGTCCCAAAGGCATCCAGCCTCCAGGACTGAGTAGCTATTGATTTCTCAGACTCATAAACCTTCATTCAGTCACATGGACTGAACAGTTATTGGACTCCAATCTGCATCTAGCCTCTTGGACTGGGAAGCTACTGGGTTCTCTGATGCTGCAGTCTGCAAACTCCTATTATTGGACTGCCCAGACCACATCCTGTAAACTAATTTAACAAATCCCTTTTGTAATTCATATTCATTCTATCAGTTCTGTTCTTCCAGAGAACCCTAATTAAAAGAGTTGGGTAGTGTTCTGAGTGCTGAGGATTCATAGACTCTGACCTCATGAATTTTAATTATGCCAATACTTTCTCTTAATAGCTTATTAAACCTCTCCTCAAAAATATCTCTGTAATCTGTATTGGTAGACGCATATCATATATTTCTCTTTTCTCCCTAAACCCCTCTGTATTATGAAATGTACATCGTGTGGACCACTATCCAAATTTTCTATGTGAATTGGCACAACACTCAGTATAAAACTATGAGCACCTGTGTTGGTTAAATGAAGGCTACGCCATGTTGATCAAAAGGTCATATAATATGTTGGTGCCTGGTTGATTGAAGAGTGAAGGGAAGGGAAGGATTTTCAAAGGCACAGGAAATTTGGGGTAATGATGGAGTTATTCATTGTAATGGTAATGATGTCACAGCCATATACTTAATCAAATAGAACAGATTGTCTAGTTAAAAAGTGTGCAGGTGATTATCTGCCATTTATGCATTGACAAAGCTGTTGAAACAACATGGCTTATCCATGAGTGTTTCTTTCACATGTCCACATTTGTCCTATGGAGTACACTTTAGAGATTCCATTCTCTGGATCATTCAAGGACCCACATACTGTTCATATTTTCATTTCTTACTTTAGCCACATTTTAGGCTTCATCCACATAGTCCGTGATAATTTTCTTTCATTCCTTCTAGAATGTTCCTTGAGAAAGAGAAAAGATCAAACTCCTGAATGAGTAACTGATCTCTAATCAGTTGCACCTAGGCATTTTACTCAAATTCCATTTCCAAATTTATTCATATCTGACTGGAAAATTAGGAAATATGGACCCTCATTAGATGGATGATTTTTGTGTCAAAATTATATTAGAGAGGTGATTTAGATAACCGACTAGAAATCTGCCTCTTCAACTTCATCTACAAAGCAAGTACTCTGTGAAGCCCTGTGCCAATCACATAAGTCATTCTTTCTGATCTTTCTATGAGCAAGGTGCTATACTTGACTTTTGCTAACAGATGTATGAACCACATGAGCCACACAGGTTGCTCCTTGTTGTAATTCCACGGCCAACATTCACGTACACTATGTAACGAATGTTGCTCCTAGAGTTGTATGATAAATGGTCTTCAAAACAGAACCTTAGGACTCTTAGTTATGTTACTAATGAGTGCATTACCTGCACGAGTAGCAAAGCTAGAATTTGAACCCAGCTGTGAGGTTTTGAGAGCTTGTGTTCTTAATGCACTAAGGTATGTGCTAATTTATTATTCAGTGAGTGGAACTCTACTAATTATTTTTCATTTTAATTATTACATTGTAGAGAAAACTCTGCTCACAACAAGATCAATGGTTGGCAGGCTTTTTATGTATTTATTTTGTTTTCTATAAAGGACAATATAGTAATGTTTTAGGTTTGCAGCCCATATGGTCTCTGTGACAAATGTAAATCTGTACCAGTGAATCAGGGGAGCATCCGTGAGCAATATGTAAATCAATGAAAATGCTATATCCCAGAAAAAATGGTATTTTTTTTTAAAAAGGTCGTGGGCCAAAATTGGTTTACAGGCAACTGCTTCTGGATGGATAATTTTTTTTTTGTAGGGTCTCGCTCTAGTCCAGGCTGACCTGGAATTCACTATGCAGTCTCAGGGTGGCCTTGAACTCATGGCAATCCTCCTACCTCTGCCTCCCGAGGGCCGGGATTAAAGGCGTGCACCACCACACTGGGCTTTGGATGAGATAAAAATTTTAAGTGAGCACTGGGTGTATTAGGGCTCTTTGATATTTTGGCCATTATAAATTGTCCTTATAATCACCTCTTTGTGCTTTGGAATACCGGGATGTCGTCCTTTCATGCAATTTTGATACTATTATCCAACTTCCCTTAATCCATCCATTTGCATTTCCATCCATCATACAATATTCATCATACAATACCCTCTGTGTCCTGATTGCCAGTAATGTCTTCAAAAATCTGTGTGAATGGACACATGCTCCCCACTGGCTGTTGCTATGGCCCTTTTCCCCAAATAAGCTAACTCTTTCTCTACTTGGTGAACCCAGAGACATCTTTTTATACCCAGGGCAAATGGTCTTTCTGCTCCTACCCTTGGCCTCACAGCCTTATGATTGAAAACATGGCAGAACATTGTGGCTATATAAATGGTAGAGGGGAAGGATGAAAGAAAATGGGACCAGTCAGCAGTTCATACAGTAAGATATAATTATAATGGTCAGTGATTCCAGAAAAGGTTTTTTGTTCAATTCTCAGTTACCCATACTATTCAGTTAATGAGTTGAACACATTTTAGGAACATTACAATAAACTGTAGTTTTATTGTAAATATATGTCACACTCATCGGGCCATATGTTCCTTTTCAACTATTGGAGGACCTCATGCACACTAAGCATCAGGCGCTTTCTGTAATTATGCCTGACTTGTAAACAACTCGCATTTGTAATCTGAGCGCACCACTGACTTATAAACTTTTATGGTGCATTTTAAAGCATGTGAAAGTTAATATGATTTCAAATAATCACTTTCATTTAAAATTTCAGTAGTTAATATGCATACAAATTAAAGTTTATTAAGAAGGTAAATGCCTAATGTAGAGGAGCAAAATTAAATATTACTGAAGTAAGAAAAAAGCAATTTTATCGCACACTGAGTTTCAGTGCTCTGTATGACTCTCACACATTGATGCTTCCTATTGGTCTCTTTATTTCTTAAACACCTGTCCAGATGTGTCATGTGGATATTTCTAGCTCTCCTCACCCTACCTAATTGTGGCTGCCTCATAAGTCATATGGACACTCCCATATGACTTATGACAGCCCCTCATAAATCATATGGACATACCACCAACTTATTCATCAAACAAGTATGTGAGCAGCTTCTTTGTGAAGCAATGCGCTATTCTGTAAATAGAAAAATTAGCATCATCTTCCCAGCATACCTCCATCATGCCAGTACTTGGGAAGTAGAGGGAAAAGGTCATCCTTGACTACATACGATTTTGAGGCCAGTCTGAGACACATGAGGCTCCATCTCAAATATAAAATAAATAAAATGAGCATAATATTTTCCTAATGGAAATTAGAATCTAGAGGATAGATAATATGATCAACTTCTGCATTCAGCAAACATTTATTGAAGCTCTTCAAGATTCAAAACATATTACTAGCTAGAGACTTAATCATGAATGCAGCTGAAAAGAGGAACCTCAGATAACATATGACAAGGGAGTTGAAGCGCGTACTTGAGTCAGTGGTCCGGGAAGTGTCATCAAGCACAGGCAGGAGCAGATCAAGTGGTGTGGGAGTGTCAAGGAGGCAGTGAGGGTGACGACTGGAGTGTCCTAGAGACTTGGGTGAGCGTCAGGAAGGTGAAGGCATTGGATGTGGACCATGTAGGATGACAAGGACTGAACATCAGAAATGAGGAGGCATACAGCCTTTTTAAAATTCTTACATCAGTAAAGGCAAGGAGGTTGAAAAGCGCATCACTAAAGTGGAAATGTGTGAAATTCTAATAAAAGTGCATGACTCCAATTGCAGTTTTTCCTCAAAGGCACTGTGGCCCTATTTGAGAAATATTTAAGTGCCCATCTCCTGAAAGAGTCTGCTGGGCATGGGAAGTAGCTTTCTGATAGCAAACTAGCCACTCTTCAAAATATGGTATGTTCAGAATCAAGAGGAGCCGGCTTTGTCTTTAAGGGAGAAGTTGAGGCAGATAAGTATAGAGAATGGCTTAGCTGCCAGGACTCCACTTGTCTTGAACAATAAAACTCCTCTCTCCTAAACAATTAATCTCACAACCTGTTGGGAAACAGGCACTCCCTGCCTGCATCCACGTAATAGTTCATATTGATTATCAGTTTAACAGGATCGAGACTCACCTACAATGATCTCATTAGGTTCTCCTCCTGGCATGCCTGGGAGTGATTATCTTGATTCTGTTAACTGAGGTGGGAAGACCCATCTTAACTGTGGGCAACAACTTTTCATGGACTGGCATCCTTGACTCTTTGAAGAGAAGTGGACTGGCTGAGAAGCAGCATTTATCCTTCTCTGCTTCCTCACTCTGGACCTGCTGTGAGCTGCTTCAAGCCCCTGCCACTATGGTTCCCCCACCAAGATGGACTCTTACCTGGAACTGTAAGCTGAAGGAACCTTTCCCCCTTATGCTGATTTGTGTCAGATATTCTGCCCCAGTAAACCCTACTCCAAACTATGTGAAAAGTCTCTCCTTTCCTAACACCTATCACTCTGCTTTTCTAGTCAGTTTCCATTCAAATATATTCGGAGATGATTCTTGGATTGGGGGAGCAGGAGGCTAGCCAGCTTGGACTGGTGTTGGGTACATTCACTATAAGGCAAACTGTGTTCTCCAAGTAAAGCATTAGAGAGAAAACCCTACTTATCACCATAACTACATATTCCTTGGTGAATGCTTGATTAAATCAGTGAATCATGGGAAGGGACCTGTGCAGAAGAGAAGGTTATGTAACTCTTCTATCAATCAAAATAGAGAACTACTCAAAATATGTCCCATGGAGCCAACCGCTTCTTGTGGATTCTTTACAAAGAAGTCCTAGGTAATAACCTGTGGCCCTTGGGTACTTTCTCACTAAGGTGGCCCACTGACCCTCCTGTAAGGATATTTCACTTTGCTCTTAATGAAGGTTATTACTACTTTATTTTTGTGTTTGTCTTCCAATTTTTTTGAATAAAGTTCCAAGAACCTGGAAGCACCTAGATACCACTGTTAATGGTTTTGTTCAATATAGTTGGTCCCACCAACATCTCTGAACTGGAGAGACCTTTAAGGGTGTATTGGGCTCTAAGACTTGTGATTTCTGGTAATTATTGGCACATTTTTTGCATTTTCTTTTGTGTGTGACAACCATTAGGTGAGGTAAATACTAACATTTTTTTCTCATTTTAGAAAGAACCATGAGGCTTAGGCAGACTGACTGTCTTTACCAAGGAACTAGGGATATGATTTAGTCAGTAAAGACTTTGCCTAGCAAGCATCAGGACCCAAGTTTCATGTTCAAAGATCATGAAGAAAAGCATTCGAGTGGCTCGTACTTGCATTCCCAGTGCTGGAGAGACAGAGACAGAAGGATCCATTGGGCTCACTGGCCAATTTAGCCTAATTGACAAGCTCCAAGCCAGTGAGAGATCCTGTCTCAATGTTCCTGAAGATGTCACACAAAGTTTTCCTCTGGCCTTCACATACATGTTCATAGGTGGAAATTTGTACCTGTGTGTGCTTGTACAAACACACACACACGTACACACCTGAATATATGCACATGTACAGACACATAAAAAATGAATGAAATGTTTTACCAAGGTCATATAATCATCCTAGGATTGAACTGGACCTCAAATCTAGATTTATCAAAATCTTTTACTCATACTTGCATTCTCCAATTTCCTATAAATTTTTGTATCTTATTTTGTTCATATTTATTGTCAATTAGATACATTGTATGAGCAAGTCTTGCAATGGTACCTCCATTTCCCTCCTCCCTGTCCCCAACCCGCTGCCTGCTGTGGGCCCTCCTCCTCAGTGGGCTTGCTGGGCCAGTACATGGGATAGGTTATGGATTGTACCAGAGGTTTTCTTTGTGTGTGTGTGTGTGTGTGTGTGTGTGTGTGTGTGTGTGTTGTTGTTGTTGATGTTGTTGTTGTTGTTTTTGCTGACGAGGGCGGTAATAACTCTGGATATTCTCCCCCACCATGACTCTTACAGTCTTTCCCACTCATATCCCTGACTCATGGTAAATTTTAAACACTTAAAAGCTTCACTCACTTGCCCCAAGTTACAGCTCTCACCATACCCAGTTTCCTCCATGGATGGAAGACTTTGATTAACTTCCATAGAATTTAGCATCTGCTATATCTATCATTTTGTTGCTGACACAAAACACCTGATCAGAAGCAACTTGTGAGAGGAAAGGGTTCATTTGATCTCATAGACTCAAGGGGAAGATTTACGATGGCAGGAAAAGACAGAGAGCAGAGACTGGATCTCACCTCCTGGCCAAGAGCAGCAAGAAAGTGAGCAGCTGTAGGAAATGGAAGCTGGCTGCATCCCCTCCCTCCAGGAACATGCTTCCTCCAGCAAGGCTCCACCTCCCAAATTTCCCTCTGCAGGAAGCCAAGCCTGAGAACACTTGGGTTATGGGAGATGCCCAGTTTAAATCACCACAGCATCTCTTTAGTACCAGGCTTAAACAGTGAGGGTTTAAGGCAACCAAGCACTGGGCAAAAGTCCACCCTGTCCTTGAACAGAAGAGACCATCAGTAAATTTACAGATCGTTTCCTTAGTGCACAATTCTGGCACAGCAGCAACGTGGAGCACTCAGTAAGGAGACTGATGTGTGGGGAGGATAAGATGCACTTCTTGGAAACAACCATCCTGGCCTGCTGCACAAAAACCAGTTGGCTCACACTTATGGCTTCATGTGGGAAGGTGGTTGTCAATGCTGGTACTTGGTGGACAAACAAGGAGTTTCCCAGACAACGGGGCTGATTAGTACTTACACTGACTGATAAGGACAGAATTGAGGCCAGGAGACTTACTATAACCAGAATCATACTAGGGGTATGACCATGACTTTGGGAGAAGCAGACAAGATGGAAAGGATGACAGAGAGAATGCACAGCCAGGAGTCTGTGTGTCTGCATCCCAGACATCCCTTACTGAGGCCTGGCACCCTGGCTGAGTGTGAAAGGCCAGGGCACTTAGTGAACCAGCTTCCACCGGGCAGAGCACCGACTGTACCTGCTCACTGATTTCAAACAGCTCGTTGAGGCTCTTCCCTTCTTGGATGCATAGGAAGCTTCAGGGAGTTAGCAAGAGCACAGTTAAGGAGAGTAAATGTGTGCAAACAAAATTTCAAGAGCAAAAGAAGAAAGATTCACCACTAGGAAAACATTTTAGAGATTGAAGTTGTTTTGTTAGTAGAATAATCAAGACATCAGCATTTCCATGTCAGAGAGGAACTGAGAATTAATGAGGGAAATAATGACTCAATTCTGACTGCGATGCTGTGTAACTGACCTTACAGGCATTTACCAATTCAGCATGGTCCATCCTAAATTCATGTGAATGCTGGGCCCGAGAAAAATAAAGACCAGGAAAAATTACTTTATAATTGCTAAAAAATAATACTCTGTGACTGTCCTTTCCCCCATTTTTATTATGTGTACTTCTGTGCATGCCAGTATGTGTGTGCATGCTTGTGTGTGTATGTATGTATGTGTATATTTGGGGGTGCATGTGTGCTTTGGCACATACGTGGAGGTCAGAAGACAACCACAGGTGTTTCTCATCTCCCTCCATCTTTATAAGACTGGGTTTTTTGTTTCTTTGTTTTTTTTTTTGTTGTTTTACTGTTGCTGTTTTCAAATGTCTACATTTTTCCCAGCCACATCCTATTGTCAGAGGCACATTGGATTACAGACATTTGCACCACTTTTTATCTAGAATGACAAGGGCACCAAAGAGCCTCCAACTCAGGTCAGCAATGTCTCAAGCAAGCAAGCACCTTTAACTGGTGAACTGTCTCTCTAGCCTCCTCACCCTTTTCTTGTTTAAGTGATGGGGTCTTGTTATGTTGCCAAGGCTGGCCCTGAGCTACTGAGCTCAAGGGAATCCTCCTGTATCAGCTTCAGAACCAGTTGAGATTATAGGTATGAATCACAAATATCTTGGCTTCAAAATTGTGGCAATAAAATATTATAGAATACCAACACTTTCATATTCAATATTAAATAGGAAGTATTTTTTGTCTTTGAAGATAAAAATGGATTACCACAAAATACTGATGTTTCCTAGTAAGAGACATGTAAAAAGCATCTTAAGGGGGCTACAGAGGTGGCTCAGCGGTTAAGGCACTTGCTGCTAGTGCCTAAGGCCCCAGGTTCAATTCCTCAGTACCCACATAAGCTAGACCCACCAGGTGGTGGCCCTGGTGTCCTCTCTCTCTCTCTCTCTCTCTCTCTCTCTCTCTCTGCTTGAAAATGAATAAATAAAATATAAAAAATAGTTTTTTAAAAAAAGCATTTTAACTAAAGATTACCTAAGTGGGTAAACTAGTTAGATAGTCACTTGAACCACCCTGAAAGCCTTCTGTTTTTGTTGATGATCACAACTATTACAATATATTGAATATAAAAATATAATTTGATAACATACTAATTACTTCTGACATGACTTCACATGTTATTAGACATTTAAAGAAGAAATATTCCTTCACATTTTTCTATTTAAGAGTATACAAACTATCATCAAAAAGCATCCTTCAGCCTACAAGTACAGAGATTTGTAACTTTGGGGATTTTAGTGGTTGATCGATAAGAAAATAAAAAAGACTCAGAGTTTGGCCTCAATGGTAAAAATATGGTTAAAGTTATTGACAAGAAAACGGAAAATTCGACATCTATTTTGTACATCTGATATTACTAAGCCATCTAGCTCTCAGGAAATGTGATAGAAGTGGATAGTAGAAAAATCTAAGATCACTAGATTTGTATGCTTTGAGTGACAAGAAATTTACTCTTAATCTGGAAACTGTGTTAAACAGAAATCTATTTATTCATTTGTTGATAACTTTATTTTTCTGACCAGCATCTTAACAATTTGAAAGGGGGCAGTGAATTGTCTGTGTATATCCTTAGGAGGTCCTTAAAGTCTGGCCTGAGTCCCTCTCCACTGTGGTCGTAGTAAGGTGTAGGTTAATGAAACAGTGTGAAGCTATTATTTTCTACCCTACCTATGCTCTGTTCTCAGTTGCCATTGCAACCAAGAACCAACACCTAACCAGAAGCAACTTATGGTAGGAAAGAGTATATTTAGGGCTAACAGATTCCAGGGTAAGCTTCTTCATGGCAGAAAAAGCTGGCTCGCTTCATCATACATCCACAGCAGAGAGACTACAGCCAGCAGGAGCAAGCACAGCTGACTCAGAATACCTTAGGACTGGACTCAAATTCTGCCCCCAGTGACCACAACCCCAAACAAGGTTCCACCTCCTGGAGACTTAAGAAAGAAGCTTAATCAAAAATACCTGAGGTTATGGGACCATATCCAAAACACCATAGTTACTATTAATTTTGCATTTTTTATAATAATGGTATAGGTCATGTCAGGACCATAGAAACTCTCAGACGCTACTATTTTTACACTAATTAGGTCCATATTTTCTCTACATACAGTGTATTCAGAAGAGTATTCATGAATTTGAAATTATAGCAGAATGAGAACTACATATCATGTTTGATGACTCTCAGATGTGGGATACAACATGTCTGAGAAATATATTTGAATCTCTGCTTAATAAGTTTGTCTTAACAAGAGGTGAGCTGAAAAATGAAATTCATGAGTACAAACAAAACATAAATGCAATATTATTTGTTATTTATAATGATAATGAGTAATAATTTATGCATAGCCAGTTTGCTTTTGTACCCTTATTAGTTTTAGTGCTGTATAGCTCATGAATAATGGGCAACAAGAATCCAGGGGTGGTGGCACACACCTTTAATTCCAGCGCTTGGGTGGTAGAGGTAGGAGGATCCTTGTGACTTTGAGGACACCCTGAGACTACATAGTGAATTCCAGGTCAGCCTGGGCGAGGCAACTGGAATAAAACATTCAAATGACTCTGCTGTTGTTTCTATTGAGTCGTGATGCCAAACAAGCTTTTTCTTGTGATTAAATTGGGAAAGTTATTTCTAAATGGTGTTTTCAAGAAAAAAGATAGGGATCAAAAGACATAGATTCAAATTAGGTCTAGGTAAACATGAGACCATTAAAACTTTTTCTTTTCCAGGATGAATAAGTTTATATAACAGATTTGGCTGAAGAGAAATTCATAAGTTTTTAAAAGTTATTATTTTTCAAGTCAAAGAACTTAGACAAAAAGTGTAAAATCAGAGGAAAGCACTTCAAATTAATTAATTCAATTAAATTTAAATTATATATTAAATAATTATGTGCTCATCAGTGAACTTAGGTTGAGACTTTTTCTGTCATTTCTTAATATGATTTACTTTCAAAGTAAAAAATCTCGTCACAACCTTATACACTCAGAAGAGACACTGATAGGCTGAACTTATTGTTGAAGTTCATGGGAGAAACTCAAGACAACTGTGGAAAACTGTGGTGAATAACAGAAAGATATAATAACAACATTGATGAAAGTCATTATTGTGTGTCTTAGTGATGCAGCTTTTCTTATTGCTACAAGACTGTGGAATCCTTCCAGGGATTGTTGCGTTAAGAAAACACAAGAACTTGAACTTAAGAACTGAAGTAAATGTACCCTGGCATTATCATTGTCTTCATTAGTTAACATCATCTCTGTGACTGCAGATATCTATCCTCCTCTTCAGTTTGAGGATACATTTTTTACTGGTGAGTATTGAAAAACCCATTCCAGAGACTAGCAGACAGATCAAGAAGGTTAAAAGCCAGGTGGGGATAGAATAGGGCACAAAATCAAGTATAGGGCAGAGAAAATCGTTCAAGACAATTGCTGTGGGGCCCAAGTCAGTTTAATTTTATTGGAGATCTTCCTTTAGTGCTCAGTGAGATAGATCCTGTGGAAGACAGACTTTGATTTGACAATCAGAACACTTACTGCTACTTTTCCTCTGAAAGTCCTTTGCTGAAATTAATGGGGATGCTTACTTTCTGAGAGAGAGCCAGATAACTTCTAGATGCTTTTCAGAAATAAAACATAGGTAGTCTGACATTAACATGCAGCAAGTTTCCAATCCAAGCTTCTAATTCAACATGCACAGCCTTTAAAATAGGCTGTTTTTTTTTTAATAAAACACATCTACTTTCTTGCCATTCATTAGTTTCACAAGTACTGTAGCTCCTTTGGGACTGGCCATGAGCCAGTCCCTGAAATTTGGTGATGAACAGGGCAACATCTGATGTGATGCTGGGGGGATGAAGCTACTGGTGCAACCCCATGAAATGATCTTCCATGTTCTCCACCAATCCCATACTTCCACTTATTTTTCCTGGTCACATTAAAATTCCTTTCTACATCAATCTGTTTTAATATGGGCTGTCTGTTTACTCAGTTATTCCTTAAAAGTTTGTTTGGGAAAGCATACCAGGCACTCCTGAATGAAATTAGTAAGATATGGTTGTCCAAAGCTCAATGAAAATTTAAAGTGAATGCGCCTAGAATGTTGCTCCTGGCTTAATTTCTCTAGCTAATCTATAAGCTCTGCTAAAAGGCAGAATTGCTCACAGATCAATAAAAAAGTTCAAAAATGATGGATGTTAATGAAATGGCTGAATATAAAACAGTCTAGAAACCTCAATTATGCTGTAGATGTCAACAGAAATCTCATATCTAGTGGTGAAGTCTGTAACAAGAGGAAATTAACACAGGTTCACTTTCAGGTGAGCATTATGAAACCTAGGGATACTTTGACAAAGTCCATTGTTTAGACGTATTCTGTAAAGACATTTGTTTTACTATTTAAAAAAAAATCAAGAGGAATACTTTGCCTTTTCTTCTTCTTGATCACCATTATGGCGTTGTGACATGAACAGTCCTGAAATTGCTGCGAGCATTCAGAAGCCATCCCATAGAAGAAATCAGATCTTCAGAACCATGTTGAGGAAGAGATGGCATACTGTGGTGAGGCATGAGGCAGACCTCCACAGCCATTGACTCTCAATGACCTCCTCTCAACTATTCCCAAGAGTCAGTTAAAGAACTAAATTCATGAGACATCCACAGGATTATCGAGCTGCATTGTCAGGTTCCTCAGAAACAGACCTGAGAAAACAATCCTAGGATGAATAGGATATTTCAGACATGATCTGGAAGTACTGGAAAGGAATGAACAAGCAGTCAGAGGGCGTGGTCAATAAAGAGGGCATCGTCTAGTTCATTCCTTCTGTGAGCAGCCGTGCTCAGTCTCCATGGGAAACCCAGGGGATATGTCATACAGTACAATTTAGAATTACCTAGCCAAAGGATGGATATTTTAGGATATTTTTCTGCAGCTGCCCACCTGTCAG
>PVHP010018195.1:0-33479 GCA_004024765.1 Zapus hudsonius | reverse complement strand
GAGAGAGAGAGAGAGAGAGAGAGAGAGAGAGAGAATACCAGGGCCACCACCTTGTGGGTGTGGCTTATGTGGGACCTGGGGAATTGAACCCATGGCCTTAGGCACTAGAGGCAAGTGCTTTAACCCCTGAGCCATCTCTCCAGTCCTATCTTCTACTTTTGAACATGACAAAGTAACTGGAAATAGGTTAGTTCTCCCACCATAAATGATTATGAAATATGAGGCAACTGTATAGGCAGTGGACTGTGATCCTTTAAAGACAAACTCATTTAAAAAAACATATATATATATATATATATATATATATTCAAAGAATTAAAGAATGGTGGGCTGGAGAGATGGCTCAGTGGTTAAGGTACTTGCCTCCAGTGCCTAAGGTCCTGGGTTCAATTCCCCAGGACCCACATAAACCAGACCCACAAGGTGGTGGCCCTGGTGCGCTCTCTCTCTCTGTCTCTCTCCTCTCTCTCTCTCTCTTTCTCTCTCTCTGACAAAACAAAACAAAACAAAAAAAACTATGGTTTTTTGGGCTGAAGAGATGGCTCAGTGGTTAAGGCATTTGCCTGCAATGCAGAAGGACCCAAGTTCAATTCCCCGGTGCCCATATAAAAGCCCGATTCACAAGAGGGCACATGTGTCTGGAGTTCATTTGCAGTGGATGAAGGCCATTCCTGTCTACCTCTCTGTCTCTCTCTCTCTCAAATAAAAAAATAAATAAAATATTTTTAAAAAAAACTATGGTTTTTACTTTAGGAACAGCTACTGGAAAGTTCTCAAGAGAAATGTTGTGTTTCTGACCTTCTTTGTTATGATGTTACTGGAAACTGAACCCAGTGCCGCACACATGCAAGAATCTAACACTGAACTATACATCTAGCCCTTTTTAATTTAATTTTTTTAAACCTTAAGACAGAGTCTTGCTAAGTTGTCCAGGCAGCCTCAAACTTGCTTTGTAGCCCAAGCAGTTCTTGACCTTATGATATTCTCAGCCTCCTGAGTAGCTGGGACTACAGAGACCACATTGTAACTGCTACACTAAAATAGGCTGTGGAGTAGAAGCAAAGAGGCACAAGAGAAACCAGTTAGAATGTATTTCAACAAATGCAATGAAGGTGTAGAAAAGAACTGTATACATTTTGAAGGTAAAGAAGACATGATTTCTGATGGCTTAGACATGGAAATGTGAGAAAAACAACAGTCAAGAAGAATGTCAAAAGCACAGAGGAAAAAAAAAAAAAAGAATGTCAAGATTTTGACATGAGCAATCCAAAGACAAAGTTGCAATTTACCAAGATGGGAAAGAATGAAGGAAGACCAGGTTTAGGAGTGGAGTGAGGAAGGATGTGGAGATGTGATCCTGATCTCTGCTGCATCTACCACCTGGGCAGCCTGTGAATTGCTTCCAGTAAGGGGGGCTGGCTCTGCATCCTTCTCTAACCAAGCCATAGACTTGGTATCTAATGCTACAGCTGGGAGTGCTGAGGAGCTGAAAAGGTGGGGTTTAGGAGCCCCAAACCTAGTCAGAACCCCTTGTATGCCCTGCACTGAATGAAAATCAGCTAATTCAGGCCAGGCGTGGTGGCACATGCCTTTAATCCCAGCACTTGGGAAGCAGAGGTAGGAAGATCATTGTGAGTTTGAGGCCAGCCTGAGACTACCTAGAGAATTCCAGGTCAGCCTAGGCTAGAGTGAAACTCTACCCCGGAAAACCTAAATAAATAATTAAGTAAATAAATAAAAATAAAAGACAGCTAATTCAATGGCTACCTCCCAAAAGGACCTTCTAGAATCAAGATCACTTTGTAATCATAAAAATTATTAGAATGAACTGGTGTAAGCCAAGGTTATCTAGTCTGTCTTCTAAGTCAACATCTCAACATCTTCCACAGAGCATAAACAACTTGTTAGCTATTCATAGCATCCCATACTACTTATACATATTATCATCTTCTGAGACCAAAACAGCAGAATTTTGCTTTTTCTGCAAAGGCATAAAATGAACATTCCTCTTAGGAAAGAAAGGTTCTCTCATTCCCAAGATCCATTAGCTACTGAATGTATCTAAAAAGTATGAATTTTGTGAGATGAATCCTGTGAGATCAGAAAAGAAAAACAGCTTTAAAGAGATACCTGTGAAAGTATTCTTAGCACTTGGGACAGAAAGGTACCTTGCAGTACATATGGTATATATGTATGCACAAAAAATACTAAGTGATCATTCTTCTTTATTATTATTATTATTATTATTTAAGTGATTCCTTATTTGAGTCTCAGGACCACATAATTCCAATTCCATATACATGAGTAATATTCAGTGAAAAAAGAAAGTTATAATTAGAGTATGTATAATATAATCTCTAGGGTTTGTTGTTGTTAGTGGTGGTTTTTGTGAGGTATGACCTCACGGTAGCCAAGGCTGATCTGAAACTCACTCTATATTCTCAGGCTGAACCTGGAGCTCAGTGATTTGGTTACACTAGCTGGCCAGTGTACCTCCGAAAGGCTCTGTCTTGGCATCACCAGTCCTGGGATCATAGGCAGGCACCACCATGCCCAGCAGTTTTCCTTAGGTTCTGGGGATCAAGCTTAGTCCTTCACCAAGCCATCTCTCCAGTCCCCAATTCTCTGCAACAAATAAATACTGTTTTATATTAAGAACAAGTTTAAGGCTGGGCCTGGTGGCGCACGCCTTTAATCCCAGCACTCGGGAGGCAGAGGTAGGAGGATTGCCATAAGTTCAAGGCCACCCTGAGACTACAGACTGAATTCCAGGTCAACCTGGATTAGAGCGAGACCCTACCTCAAAAAAAAAAAAAAGAACAAGTTTATAAAATTTTATATTCAATGTAAAATGTCTCATACTTATGTGCTCACTTAGGCAGCACATGCACTGAAATCTCTTGTATTTACAGGTCATGTTTGGAATGCAGCTTCCCCTCCCTCCCTGGTGCTTAAAACCAGTGCTTTGAGCATGCTAGTAAGTATTCTACTATCACTGAACCATACCCCCAGCCATCTACCTCTGTCTCTAATATATACTTCATCTAAGTCAAAATACTTCTTCCTGCTGGATGTGGTGTGGTGGTAAATACATGTAATGCCAGCACTTGGAAGTGGAGGTAGGAGGATTAAGAGATCAAGGCCAGTCTGGGCTACATGAAACTGTCTCAAGCACACACATTTTGACCAAAGAAGGCATTTGTGGACTGCTCTCCAAAGAACTGTCCCTCAGAAGGATGTGTTGTCAAAGACTCTTGAGCAAAGTCAGGCAAAATGTGGCCCTGTCTTAGCACAGGTGGCTCTGCCCCTGAGATCTGAGACTGTCAGTCCCAGCAGACTGCTATGTGAGGAGAGAAAGAGTAGAGCAGCCCAGACTGCCCTACTCTCCACCTGGCTGGAGATCCAACTGTTAAGCAGACATTAGAAGGTCCATAGTCCCTACCAGGGCAACAGGGAATGGGCTTTGTTTTCTATAAACATACAGGCAAGAAAAAAGGTTAAAACAGTCCATAGAGGGAAGAAAATAGAAACCAGGCAGCGGGGAATGCTTCATAGTCCTAAAAGCTTTTTTTGTAAGTTAACACATGGTGTCTGCTTCTCTCTAGTCACCTATTTATCACTCTCCTCCATACAGAAGGGAAAAAGCCCTGGCTGTTTTCCTAGTGCAAAGTTTTGTGGCTGGGGGAGGGAGGAGAAGGGAGGAAGAAGGGTGCTTTAAGCATGATGCAAACCATTTGGAGCTGAGTGAGAGCACTGCCAACACAAGCTGCACTATTTAAACAAGTGAGGAAATGATCGTATATACAACATGCCAGTGAGCACACGCACGGACGGACACACACACACACACACACACACACACACACACACACACACACACACACACACACACACACAGACACATACCCCAAAGGAAGTCAAGAGGACTTTTTTTCAAGACACAGAGCTGGATGTCAGCGGCTAAAAGGTCGATATTTTCCCTTAACACCCTTCTCAATGACTTAATCATGTTCCGTTTGCACAGAAAACTTCCCAAGAACAAAAGTCTGGAGAATTAAGAGGAGAGGTGAATGGGGAGGGGGGAGAGGACATATGGCCTGAGGCTGACCTTATCCGAGGTTTTCTCCACGTAGCAGGGGTCCTGAGGGGCAGCCAGCAAGGGGACAAAGCCAGAGAGAAGCCGATCCTCTTCCAGGATAAGAAGGGTGAGGTCATCGTCGGGGTCCTTGTACAGTGGCACCTCAGACTGATTCACCGCTGTCAATATGTTACAAAAATCAGCCAGTGTCGACCACACATCTACAGAAATCCTGTGAGACCAGAAAAGAAAAACAGCTCTAAAGAGGTATCAGTAAGAGTATGTTTAGGGGCTGGAGATATGGCTCAGCGGTTAAGGCACTTGCCTCCAGTGCCTAAGGCCCCCGGTTCAATTCCCCAGTACCCACATAGGCCAGACCCACAAGGTGGAGGCTTTGGTGCTCTCTCTCTCTCTTACTCATCATCTATATCCTGTATCTCTGTTTGAAAATGAATAAATAAAATATTATTAAAAAAAGAGTATGTTTAGCATTTGGGACAAAAAGGTACTTGCAGTAAAAGTTGTCAGGCTGGTGGCTACCAAGAAAGAGTATCAGAAATGCTACAATATGAAATTGTGAACATGACAGCCATTTGGGTTGTGTATGTCTCTCTATGTAAAGATGAAATCGAGTAGGGGGAGGTTTAAACCTAACCAGAGAGGAAAAAGAGTTTTGAGAATCAGTTGCCTAGTATAAGTCCTACCACCTTTCCAAGCAGTGTACTACGATATTTCCTCAAACACTCTAGGTACCAGTGTCTAAAGCAGCTCCTAGAATACACCACTCCTGCACAAGTATATACACAGACAGAAACAGGGCACTAGCTTCCCTATTATACAGCCATAACCACATGGAGTCCAGTCACACAATGTACTTATGTGGGTTTCCCCCTTTTAAATGCTTTAGCAATTTCTTCCCTGAGCTGGAGTGATGGCTTCATTCTCTCCTCCCCCATCTCTCTGATTGCAAATAAATAAAAATATTAAAAAAGAAATTTCATCCCTATTTGTAAAACAAATACAGACCCAAGAAAACTTCCTTCCTGGTCTGCCAAGATCTGCGGGGGGGGGGGGGGGGGGGTGGGGGTGTAAAGCCTCTCACACATTTCAGCAGATAAATCACTATCAGTCTTATACAAGCTGTCCCAGACCCTCTCCTTTCTATCCCTTGTACACTAGATACAGGATGACTAACTATTCTGGGATTGTGTTAGCACTGAACGTATCACATCTCCCAAGTCCCCCAGACCTATGCAAACCAGGATGAGGCTGGCTGGTCATTCTGATGGCACAACACCAAGTTCTGGTTGAACCTGAGAAGAACCTTGAAGACAAAGTTTAGCTCTCTCCATTTAAAACTCTAAGGGAGGGCTAGGGTGATGGCTCAGTGGTTAAGGTGCTTGCCTGCAAAGTCTGATGGCCTAGGTTTGATTCCCAAGTACCCACATAAAGCCAGATACACAAAGTAGTGCATATGTCTGGAGTTCATCTGAAGTGGAAAGAGGCCCTGCAAATAAATAAATAATATTTATAAAACTTCAATTATCACTTTGCAAAATTATAAAAAGATTAATTTTGCTCTCACCATCATTCTCATATTTTTGAATATATATTTGTGTAGGTTTTCTAGCAATTTACTCGCAAATTACTATGGAATTTACTATGAAGTCTCAGGGTGGCCTTGAACTCACAGCGATCCTCCTACCTCTGCCTCCTGAGTGCTGGGATTAAAGGCTTGTGCCACCTTGACTGGCAATATTTTAATTTTTTAAATTTGTGAGCAGAGAGAGAGAGAGACAGAGAGAGAGAGAATGTGTGCATATGGGTGTTGCCAGGGCCTCCTGCTGCTGAAAACAAACTCCGAACACATGTACCACTTTGTGCATCTGGTTCTATGTGGATACTGGGGAATCAAACCCAGGCTGTCAGGCTTTGCAAGCAAGTGCCTTTAACTGCTGAGCCATCTTCCCAACCCACTATTCACATTTTTGTGTGATAGGTGCTAAGAATCAAAAAAAATTTTTTTTGCCTGTCTAGGGATACCTCAAATTGCAATCAGATGCAATGCTTGCCAAGTTTATAGATGACTTGGCTTTCTCCTTCTTCCAAAGAAGCCCCTAACTTGGGAATCAGGCTCCCTAATGAATCCAAGATTTAATCCAAAAGGAGTGGAATGGAGCTGGAGAGAGAGTTCAGCTGTTAAGAGCACATACTATGCAAGCATGAAGGCCTGAGGAGAACTGAGAGATTGAGTTCAATTCCCAAAGACCCACAGAAACAGCTGGGCATGTCCTCATGTATCTGTAACCCTAGTCCTCTAAGGGAACAGAGACCCGAGAATCGCCAGAGCTTGCAAAAACAAAACAAAACAAAACAAACAAAAAAAAAGCAAAAACAAAAAACACCAGCAAGCTCTGGGATTGCTCAGGGCTGTAGAGATGGCTCCGTGGTTACAGTGCTTGCCTACAAAGCCTAACAACACGGGTTCAATTCCCCAGTGCCCATGTAAAGCAAGATGCACAAAGTGGCACATGCATCTGGAGTCCATTTACAGTGGCTGGAGGGCTTGACATGTCGTCTGTCTGTCTTCTCTATATCTCTCTCTGCTTGAAAATTAATACAAGTATGTTTTAAAAACAAGACTCCAGGGCTGAAGAGATGGTTTAGCGGTTAAGGCGTTTGCCTGCAATGCAGAAGGACACAAGTTTGATTCCCCAGTGCCCATATAAAGCCAGATGCACAAGAGGGCGCATGTGTCTGGTCTGGAATTCATTGGCAGTGGCTGGAAGCCCTGGCGCTCCTATTCTCTCAGTTTCTCTGTCTCTCTGTCTCTCTGTCTCTCTCTCTCTCTCTCTCTCTCTCTCGCGCGCGCGTGCGCGCACACACACACATAAATAAATAAAATGTTAAAAAAAAGAAAAAGACACACACATTAATTTCATTTTCTTCCTTGATCTTGAAGTGATTTATCGCAAATTTCCTTTTGAAATGTTCCTTCCAAATTTTAAAAGTTTTTGTCGGTGTCCTTTCTGAAATGTAGTTAAAATTTTGTGAAAGAAGACCATCTAAAACCATTCAACAAATATTTTCAACAAGAAAAAAAATGAAAATTTCGTATTGTAAGTAAATATAAAATTACAACAGAAAAGTTCACACTTCAGGTTTTTAAAATATTTCTTATTCTTGACAACCCTAAGTCAACATGCTTTCAGGTTAGTTTTAACTCTGCCTTGAATTGATTAGGATAGTTTAGGAAAGAGTGACTTAAATTACCCTTAATTATTTTCCAACCTATAGGGAATTTAGAATAAATAATAACTATATTGGTCATCTGTTATGTCCACTACATCATTTTACTCATATATGTGGTTTTACTTTTTAAAAGTACTTTTGTATAAAAATGTAAATATATCTGCCCATAAAGTTGTAAATATTATTTAAATGTCTACTGTGAATAAAATATTGTTCCTTAAAAAAAAAAAAAAGAAAAAGAAAAAAAAACAAGACTCCAGCTCAAATGAGAACAGGAAGGCTAGGAGTGCTGGCACATGCCTTTAATCCCAGCACTCCAGAGGCTGAGGTAGGAGGATCACCATGAGTTGGAGACTATATAGTGAATTCCAGGTCAGTTTGGGCTAGGGCAAGGCTCTAACTTGAAAAACAGAATAAAACAAAAACAAACTAACAAAAAAAAAAAACAGGCAAGAGTGATTGCGCAGGGCACCCAATGTTTTGCTACAGCTACTGCAGGTGAGCTTTGAGTCACAATATGGGCACATACATGTGCATATTCTACACACACCACATCCCTTCACACACACACACACACACACACACACACACACACACAAACGTGCACGTACAACAACAAAAAACGAGGAAATCCATAGGAGAATTTTATTTATTTTTAATATTTTATCTATTCATTTTCATGGAGAGAGAGAGAGAGAGAGAGAGAGAGAGAGAGAGACAGAACGCACGTGTGAGCGCACCAGGGCCACCACCTTGTGGGTCTGGCTTACATGGGTCCTGGGGAATTGAACCCGGGGCCTTAGGCACTGGAGGCAAGTGCCTTAACTGCTGGGCCATCTCTCCAGCCCAATAGGAGAATTTTAAGAAAAGCTTTTCAGCCAGGTGTGGTGGTACACAGGAGGCTAAGGTAGGATGATCGCTATGAATTTGTCAAAGACAGGCAAAGCCAGAGTGAGTTCCAGAGCAGCTGGAGGAGAGTCAGGGGAAAAAAAAATCTTCACAACTAGGTTCAAGAGATAGAGTGACAGGTTGGAAAGATGGCTTAGCAGTAAAGGCATTTGCCTGTAAAGCAGAAGGACCCATTTTTTTTTTTTTTTGGTTTTTTGAGGTAGGGTCTTGCTCTAGTCCAGGCTGACCTGGAATTCACTATGTAGTCTCAGGGTGACCTGGAACTCACAGCAATCCTCCTACCTCTGCCTCCTGAGTGCTGGGATTAAAGGTGTGCGCCACCACGCACGGCTAGAAGGACCCAATTTTGAGTCCCCAGTGCTCACATAAAGCCAGATGCATAAAGTGGTGCATGCATCTGAAGTTTGCAGTGGCTGGAGGCCCTGGCACGCCCATTCTCTCTGTTTCTTTCTCTTGCTTACTCTCAAATAAATAAATAAATAAATAAAATATTTTAAAAAGAGAGAGTTGCAAGAGACAATAAGCAAAGTAAGTTGTATGAATCACCTTGAAATCTCCCCAATTTCCTCAGGGGTACTGTGCATGATTCTACCAGGTAGGAAGGGGCCTCAGACCTAAGCAACTCATTTCTTCTGGACAGTGGGAACCTTAAAAGATGGCAGAGAAGAGGGCATGAAAGTGATGTTATAGGAGACTACAGGAGAGGAGATAGGGTTGGGAACTCCTTCACTCCAGGTGGAAGAGGCTGCACTGGTTTATTTACTGTAATCACTGCACTAGGAAAAGGCAATGAAATGAAACATCTTGTTTTCAAGAGCGTCCTGGGAACCAGGCGGAACACAGCCCCATTAATCACACAACGGCACATAATCAACACACGTGTATTGCAGAAGTAACTCGATTCACAGGCTTTGCCTAGGAAAAAGGACATGTTTGGGAAGAATCACCGGAGGGACAAGCTTTCTAAAGCCTCTCTCTACACAGACACCAAGAAGCAGACTCATTCACAAAGCTCCATCTTTTGGCTCAGCTGGGTTTGGCTGTCAGAAATGTTTAAATATGGAAAAAAATAAACAGTTGCAACACGTTTCTGTGCAGAAATCTGCCTGAGCCCCTTTGTGATGTAATGGGAAACGCAGAATTCAGGCTACCAGCTGTAGAATAAACAGAACTTTGAGGGTTAAAAGGAACTGAACTTTCCACGACCCCATCTGCAGAGAAGAAAATAATAAGAGGAATGATGCACTGCCCAACAGCTCTGATAGTTTATCCTCCAGTCCGGCTGCAGAGACAAGCACCGGATGTGATAGGGCTGCTCGGGGCTGCCTCTGAGGTTAGAGCTGCCCATGGGAGATGTACAGGGAGGCTCTTCCAGTTCCCTGCTTCCTCCCCCAGTGCCCTGCTGGCCACTTGAGCCCACTGCCTGAGACTGATCCCACAGCTCTGGTGAGCTTTGGCCAACAGGCATTGCTCGGCTGCAGAGCAGCAATTTGGAAAATAAACAGGAAAGACGCCAGTGAGAAGGAAGAAGGTGAAAAGTCTCCCATCTGAATTCTTGGCTTGGGGACCCTGGCTGGTGATGTACAGGTCAGGGATGCTTTAGGACATGGTTGGGGAGTAGAGTGGAGGTGTGGGCAACAGTACCCTAGCCAGAGAGAGGCAGGAGAAAATCACTATGGCTGCCACAGTGGGAGGCCCCACATCCCTCTCGTCCTCCCACCCTTACCAGCTTGGATCCAAGACGAAAAAATATGTGGTACCATGTGGTTTTCATTACCATGCTCTCCTGTCCCCTAAGGCTCAGATAAACCAAAACTGACTCCTCCCAGAGACTGCTGGCCACCGCTAGAGACCCCTGCCCACATCTTTCTTTTGCCTAGTACCACCCACCTTGTGCCAAAACCCTAAGACTCACTGCAAAAATAAGGTGGATCAGAGTTTCTACCCTAATGTTGATTTTTATAAGAAAGCAGCTGGTGCCAAAAAATGTAGGAAGTGCCCTGAGTTCCCAAGTCAGAAATATAAATAAAAGTGGTCCAAGGGTCAAGTTAGACTGATCAGAACCAAGGGGAAACAAATGCTTCAATGAAAGGTCACTTATGTCCTGGTCAATTCAACCTGGACTCTGATTTTTATAGCTGTTTTATTCTATATGTCAGTAGGATACCAAAGCTATTCTTCTCTTAGCAAATACTACAGATACTAACACAACTATTAGTGCTCATTGGCCTGTTAGTGATTCCTTAGACAGTGGGGGAGGGGGAGTGGGCAGGGGCTCCAAAAATTTAGGGAAGATACCTTACCTCAAAAGCTGATACCTGCAAGAGGATGACATAATCCCTAGAGTCCTGGAAACATAACCTAAGCTTACCCTAACCTGGCTGCTTGGCTGGAAAGTCAGTTCCATATGTGAACACACAGTTTTCATATCTAAGAAGGGGAAAAATTTAGCTTTTTTTTTTTTAAATATTTTTATTTATTCATTTTCAAACACACACACACACACAGAGAGAGAGAGAGAGAGAGAGAGAGAGAGAGAGAGAGAGAGAGAGGGAGAGAGAGAGAGAGAGCACATGCCAGGGCACATGTACATCTGGCTTATGTGGGTACTGGGGAATTGAACCCAGGGCCTTAGGCACTGGAGGCAAGTGCCTTAACCGCTGAGCCATTTCTCCAGCCCCAAAATTTAGCTTTTTTCCTTGCCTAAGTTCCTTATTCCAACCAGAAGTGCCATCTCACCTTCACCCCACAGCAGCTCTTGGACCCAAAGGATTCAAGGCTGTCAGGGGAGCCCAAATTCAAATTCTCATCGCTATAAGCTTTAAGCATCTCCCAATCTTCTGGAAATGTTTGAGAAATGACTCCCTAGGTTTTTCTGATAGTATCAAATCACCTTTGATTCTAAATGGACACTTGAGAATCAAGTCAAGTTCCTTCCCACTTCTTTTTTTTTTTTTTTCAATGAGGCAGTTTCCTTTATTGTGCAGATAAGAAAATCAAAGCCTAGAAATCAGAAGTTATTAGCCTACTTGACCAATAAAGAACGACAGGGCTGAAATATGAACATAGGCAAAGCATCCCAAAGCTTTGTATTTTTCTACATTCTCATTTAATGTCCTCAACAGCTAATAACTTATGGATCCAAATAACAAGTGATTAATGAGGCAGGTATATCTTTGGGGAGAAAGGAATGAATGAAGGCATAAGTATAGGAAGGCATCATTTCTTTCTTTTTATGTTTTGTGGGTTTTGTGTTTATTTTTATTTATTTATTTTTCTTATATTTTGAGGTAGGGTCTCGCTCAAGCTCAGGCTTACCTGAAGTTGACTATGTAGTCTCAGGATGGTCTCGAATTTATGGTGATTCTCCTACCTATGCCTCCTGAGTGTTGGGATTAAAGGTGTGTCCCACCATTCTTATTCACTTATTTCTTTTTGAACCCACTTCTTTTTTTTTTCCCCTTTTAGAAACAGGGTTTGGGCTGGAGAGATGGCTCAGCGGTTAAGGCACTTGCCTCCAGTGCCTAAGGCCCCTGGTTCAATTCCCCAGGACCCATATAAGCCAGGGTGGTAGCCTTGGTTCTCTCTCTCTCTCTCTTTCTCTCTCTCTCTCTGTATCTCTCTGCTTGAAAATGAATAAATAAAATATTAAATAAAAAAAAAGAAACAGGGTTTCACTGTGTAGTCCAGACTATCTTGGACTCACCAAAGTAGTCTAGACTGGCCTCAGATTTACAGTGATTCTCCTGCCTCAGCTTCTTGAGTGCTGAGCTCACAGGCATGTGCCATCAAGCCTGGCTCATTCAAGTCCTGGCTTTCTAGTTACTCTTATATTTTGGGGATATGCCCAAATCCCACAAAACTCCATTTAAGTTGGGTGCACTCTTCACCAAGCAAACACAAGCAGCCAGTGAATATGAAAAACTGTGTTCAATAAACCCATTTATGGGCTCCCAGAATGGTGGCAAGGGAGTCTCTCAGCAGCTGGGGTGTGATTAGTGTGCAGGGATCAGCAACTGCAGGGTGACCCACTGGCCCAACCCCACAGAATACACCACACACCAGGAGAGCATACCCCTGGCTGGAGTCTGAATTCCAGATTCTAGCCTGGGACGGACCAGCAATGACTTGTTTGAGGTATGTACTTAGAACCAAGGTTCACTCACTTCCCTACAGACATGCATTCACTTACTCCACCAGGAAGGAAAAAAAATAAGAGTTAATTTACTTTTTATTGCCTCAGAATTCCAAGGTTTAATGTAGCTGTCAGTTTGAGTGCAGTGCAGCTGTTGGCCGATACAATGCAGCCCAGGCCAGCCCAGGTGACTGGGGAAACACATTTCACAGAAATGAACCAACACACACTCTTGGCTGGTTGTTTAGGGGATATTGACTTGGGGAATCAGATTAACCCTTCAGCCTGAGGTTAGTTCTGCAAATAGCATTAGGAAAGTTGTTCAGTCCAGGGAACTAAGAATCCCTGCTCTCAGGTGGGCCAGTAGGTTTCTGTTTCTAAAATTCTAGAGTTCTCTCATAGGAGATGCTACACAGTTGTAGCATGCCCTAGAAGATTAAGGTATGAGATATGTGAGGTATGCTGTGCCGTAGTAATCTACCTCCTTGCCTGAAACTCAGAAAGCAAGCCGGATCCGCCAGAAACAGTCAGGTAGGACTGTTCTAAGAACTTCAACTAGGATGGGACTAAGGGAGGGCAATAGTTTGGAATGCTCTGACAAGAGCTTAGTCTCTCTTTCTGAAAATACTAATGAGGATTGAAGTACTCACACACTCCTTCATATTTTTTGCTGGGGGAACGGGCTCACTGGTGATTAATATCAAGTACAATGACCCCATGTTACAAGCCTGCAGGGGCCTGTGGAGGTGGCCATTTCCTGTGTAATACCAGCTTGTTTAAACACTAACATTCAAACTCCACAGCTGCAGAACAAACCCGGAAAGAGTTGAGTGAGAAGAAGCCCTGCATTGTGTTTCAGAGTTATGGAAGATCAGAGAAGTAGTACAGATGGGAAACGAGTTGGGTTTTTGGTTCCTGGGGTGAGGAGGTCTGAAAATACAGCCAAGATGGCACAGAAAGTAGGCACAAACTGAAAGAGAAAGCCTACTTAGTACAGACACAAAGAGGAAAGATAACTGCTCTAAGATGTACTATATCTGCTGCTTTTTAAACCCAATTTCCTTTTGGGAGCCCACAAGTTCCCAACTCACTGGTTCAGTGATGAACATAAGCCCAGGGTTGCCCTGCAGCACTTCTCACTCAATTGCAAAAAATGGAAGGGTGTGAGCAGCTAATAGCAGAAATGAACCTAACTGAAACCAATCTGGTAAAGGTAAATGAATAATATTTGGGTTTAAAATGGCTTATCAGGCTCTGTAGAAAGCCAGGATGTCATCCAACCCTGTTTGCAGTGGGATGAGGATATAATTCTAGTACCTCACTGCTAGGTATTGTAATAGGCCCTGCGATGGAGTGGAGATTGGAAGAAACCTGCCTATATAGTCCCTTCTTGGAGATACAGGAACTAGAAAAAGTGTGTCTTTTAGATGCCTTCATGATACAAAGAAGTGAAGAGATCACTGTTCTAGGAGTTAAGAAGGCAACAAGACAACACCTCCAAGAAAAAGAGGTACTTCTTACTTGGGTGAATATTAAAGAACACAGGATCTAGCTGAAGACTATCCCTTTAGCAATTCTAGTTCATACAAATAAGTCAATTTGGGCCTTTGAGAAAGTATCCAATCCTAGATCAATTTTGCCCAACAGAGCAAATCAGATTCTGAAGTTCAAACATTATTCACTACAGCAAGGACATCAGCTTCTCTGTGTTATAAGCAACACAGCTAGAGCCCTATGGCCAGACAGGTCACTGTAATTTCATTCCAGATTTTCTCAAGTACCTAAGTACCTCTTCCTGTGTCCCCTCTTCAAACTCTATCTAGATCCGAGCCTTATTTGACTTCATTTCTCCCAAATCATGCTCATATGTATAGCCTCTGTCACACCACTATGGTGTGTTAAAACCATCAGCACTGTTTTGGGAAAAAGCAGCCCCTAGGGGATCTTGACATCTCCACGGCATGAGTGGAGCACTCAGCAGCTTCCCTGGTGCGGATTCTCACGGTTCCTGCTTCTCCAAACTTTTAGCTGTAACCACTCCAACACGTCTTCTCAGCTTAGCACACACTGGACCCAAATAACCTTGGCCCTAAGCTGGAAAGTCCTCTCCCTGGGGTCAGCTGCTGTACCCTGTTGGGGTCAGGTTGTTGTCTTAGGTCAACACCCCTTCTTCTCACAAGGAGTCCTATGGGAGGAGTGGGGAGGGGACAGAGGCTCCTGCCGTGGGAGAGATCACGTGTGCCCCACACTCAGCACTCAGAGGAAGAGGAACCCCCTGGTGCCAGGCTGTATTGCTGACGCCCCAAACTGGAGCCAGGGAGACTGGGTGGGGAGCCAGGGTAGCAAAGGGGCTTCCCACAGTCACCACCACTTCCTTCAGGGAAGTGCTGATGGACTATTACTTAGTGACCTCCTAAAAATGCCCTTTTGGGAAGACATATTAAGTGACCTTGAAAGGGTGCAGATTAGATTTGGGAATTAGTTCTTGTTTCAGAGCTGCCCTTATGAGGGTGAGTGGACTAAGTGGATTTTTAACTCAAGAATGTCTGTATCATCTATAAGGTCAACATACGTGGGTTCCCTGTGGAAATTAGCTTACTAATTACTCCCTATACATCCCTATTTCTCCCTATATGATGGTGTCTCAGAGGACTCCCTAAGAGTATTTTCCAGCATGCTTTGCAGACTATATAAGACAAACAATGGAATAGCAGCATGTCCAGGAATTTCTACATTTTTTTAAAACAGTACTCCAATCCAACAGTGTGATAAATGCATCCGAGCTACAATTAGGAAGATATATAGCATCAGAATGCGAAGGGTCTGGGCAGCCTGGTGAAACGCGGGCTCTCCAGAGCCCCAGCAATGTTTCCCATTATGTAACCCTGGTCATGGGCAGACAGCCAGACTCCAAATGAAAAAGAGACTCTGGCTTGGCACTGGTTCTATTTTCCTATCCTCATTCGAGGTCAGCACAGTGTCATACAGCTGCAGAGAAAGCTCTGGGGATTAAACCTGGGAAAGCCTCCAAGACCAGGACCTGGGTTCAAGTACCAGCTGAAAGCAATAAACCAACTGCCACAGCTGGGCTAGGTTTGGATGTTCTCAAAGTCCCCTGACTCTTTCACTTACTGAGAACTAGAGATCAAGATGAGGGAAGGTTGGGCTTTGGCAGAGACTGTGAAATGAGGTAGGTTGTCTCACTTGCCTGGCTCTGCCCAAGTGCTAGGATGCCAGGAATTCCTACACTTAGGTTCATGGAAGCTCGCTGCTCTACTCCTCGCCCTCCACTGACATTAACACCTTTCCTCATGCTCAGTTGATGGAGCAAGGAGCAGCTGCCTTTAGAATCACAGGAGGCCTGGTGTGGAAGAGTTCAGAAACTGAGCTAGCTGATGCATAAAATATGTGGTCCTTCCAAACACTGCAGTCTGTTCTATAAAAGGCCAAAGCATTCTACACTGTCTTTTTACAGTGGACTTTTCATACCCTGCCACAATGTTCTGCACCAGAAATCCCCTGGGATATGAAGGCTCCAATCACAATTCCTAAGAGATACAGTGTGAAGTCAACATACATGCTGATTTTAGCACACAGACCTACTAAGTTCCACTATGCTGGAAGAAACATGGGGCCCTGAAATTCTTTTCCTTATCAACTCTTCAGTGCCAATTATATTCTGTAGCCATCATCTCAGTACTCCATATAAGCCTACTATTGCATAGGAAAAGTAGATGTGACTAGAAAGAAAAGGAACATGGGTAAAGAGAAGAGAACCAAGAAGATCATAATGAGCTTTGGAGTTACTCTAGGACAATGGTGGTTGGTAGCTTCTCCAACCAAACAAGAAGAGAGTAACAAATGAAGGGACTGAAATAAAGGGTCCAAAATGTCAGAGGAATCTTCTGGGAGTGGAGTTCCTGAAGGCAAAATAAGCAGAAATACAGACTATCTGGTTATCTTATCTTATGATCAGAGGGATTTGTCTCTGCTGAGAACAAATTCAGGTAAGAACCAAGAACAGAGGTGGAAAGTTGGCTCAGCTGTTAAGGGGCTGGGTTCAATTCCCGAGTACCCACATAAGTCCAGATACACAAAGTGGCGCATGTGTCTGGAGTTCATTTGCAGTGACAAGAGGCCCTGAGACAAAGACAGAAAGAGACAGCAAGAAAGAGAAAGAATGGGTATGCCAGGGCCTCTAACTGCTGCAAACCAACTCCAAACCCATGTGTCACCTGGTACATCCATCCGGCTTTACATGGATACTGGGGAATCAAATTCCTTAAGCTTTGCAGGGAAGCACCTGAATGGCTGAGTACTCTCTCCAGCCCTAAATAAAAATATTAAATAACAAAAAGAACCAAGAATAAATGCAGGTAAAGACCAATGAAATACAAAGGAGAAGTGGTAAGTGGAAGCCATTTCCTTCCTATTCCCTTGAAAGCAGTTCTAAACCCTTTGAAATGAAGATCAGCAACAAGGAACTTTCCAGTTCCTTATGACCTTACAAGAGAAGGTTCTATAGAAGTCAGGTGTAGTGACCAGCAGGTGGGAGGCTGAAGCAAGAACACTGCCTCAAGTTTGAGGTTAGCCTGGGCTACATAGCAAGATCTAGGCCAACCCAGGCTATAGAGTAAAATTCTGTCTCAAAAATCAAACAAGGAAGCCGGGTGTGGTGGCGCACGCCTTTAATCCCAGCACTCGGGAGGCAGAGGTAAGAGGATTGCCATGAGTTCAAGGCCACCCTGAGACTACATAGTGAATTCCAGGTCAGTCTGGACTAGAGCGAGACCCTACCTCGGGGGGGGGGGGGGAGAGGATTGGGGAGATGGCTCAGTGGTTAAGGCACTTGCCTGCAAAGCTTAAGGACCTGGGTTCAATTCCCCAGTGCCCATGTAGAACCAGATACACAGAGTGGCACATGTGTCTCGAGTTCATCTGCAATAGCTAAAGGCCCATTCTGATTGATAGATAGATAGATAGATAGATAGATAGATAGATAGATATAGATATTTAAAAAACCAAAATAAAAAATAAAATAAAAATTTTTTAAATTGGGGGCTGGACAGATGGCTTGGTGGTCAAGGTGCTTGCCTGTAAAGCCTAATGACCCACATTTGATTCCCCAGTACCTCTGTAAAGCCAGGTGCACAAAGTGACACACATGTCTGAAGTTCCTTTGCAGCAGCTAAAGGCCCTGGGATGTCCATTCTCTCTCTCTTTTCTACCTCTCTCTGCTTACAAATAAATTAAATAAATTTAATACACATATTTATATTTAATATATATATTAAGCCAGGCATGGTGGTATATGCCTTTAAATCCAGGCAGAAGTATAAGGATTGCTGTGAGTTCAAGGCCACCCTGAGACTATAAAGTGAATTCCAGGTCAGCCTGGGCTAAAGTGAGATCCTACCTCGAAAAATAAACAAAAAAGATGTAAGTCTGAAATGCACAGAACACCATACCTTGACAATTCTCTCAATTGTGGTATTTACTGGTAGTATATAGGGAGCTAACTATACGAGATAAAATTCTCATGCTGCCTTTCCAGTGTTCAGATCTGGAACTTTCCAGTGTTCAGAGGTAGAACTACCCCCAGTAGTCAGTCAGACCAGGTTTGCTCTGCTTAACAGAATCCATACACAAACATGCCTTGTGGTCAGGTTCAAGGACAGCAAACCACTTCTTTATGCTTCATCTTGCATTCCAAAGGCAGCCAGCTGCTAGTCCTATCTATATAGAGATAATGGACAAGGGGACCTAATTCCTAACCATACTGACTTCTTTTCTGTCCAGACTAGATTCATAGAGAATAAGCATCCATAGGCACAAAAACCTCCTAACTGGACAATCAGACTAAATATATTATTGAGTCAAGTTTTCTTTCTCTGTGAAGTCTGAAAACAAGATACAAATATGATTCACATATCCCAACCCCCATCTACTCCTGCTAGGGATAGCTGTAGTTTAGTCCACGTGCCCAACGGCAGATTGAGCCCTTGACCAAAGATGTACAGCAACTCACAGAGCCAGCAATGGGCCATTTGCTATAGTATTCAAAGAGAAAACAGGCTTACCACCTCAAGCAAATGAGGCCCAGCATTTCCTGCATGAGCTTTCCATTTCCCCAGCCAAACAAAAGCCTAAGGGAGTGAGGGAGGATGGATGAAGGGAGAAGTGCTTCAAAAGAGAGTAAACAAATCTGAGGGCCCAGGACATGGGTGGGTCACAGCTAAGGAACCTGTGGTTATGAGGTGAGGTGACCTGGGAAAGCTCAAACTCCAGGGACAGATGGTCTGCCTCTCCATTCCTGAAAGAAAAGAGAGTGCATGTAATGGCCCCACACATGCTCAGAAATACTTGGAAAGCTGAGTCCTTTCCTATCCTTTCCTTTACAAAATTGCAAATTGTTTAGTCCGTATTATAGATTAACAGCCTGAAAAGCTTGAGACTGTACATGCTAACTCTTTGGAAATCACTGCTAGGAAACAGCTTCCCTAGCCAGCAGGTCTGTTAGTGTTTTTGTGTAACTCAGCTGCCCAACTCAGTGCTCAAGAGGCCCAAGAGGCCTCAGTCTGGAGCTCATTTTGGAAACCTAGGAGGACTCTCAGGAAGGATGTGAACTGCCTGATGTTGAGCTAGGGAAGGATTGGAGAGAGTGGGATTAAGAGCCCAGGGGTGCCTCTTGGGGTGAGGTACAAGGAAACAATTTGGAAAGAAAGTAAGGAAGAGTTGGACTACACAGCCCACACAGAAAGTTCAATAAGTGCTGAAAAGAATCTTAGCAAAAGCCTTCCCTCTGTAAGTCACCCAAAAGTCTAGGAGAAACTTCCTTCCCCATTTCCTAGCAGCAGCCAAAGTCTCCATGTTCTACCCGCTAGTATTTTCCTCTCACAGAGAAGAGCCGGGGCATGAATGATCAAGTGCTGGGTATGTATCCTTGTTCTGAAACAAACAACACAGAGCCTACAGTTTTCAGTGAATACACCTGCCAGAGACACAATGCACAGAATGCATGCGGGTGGATGCTTAGAGAGAAAGCAGTGGAGAGAGGAGAGAGGAGAGAGGAGAGAGGAGAGAGAGAGAGAGAGAGAGAGAGAGAGAGAGAGAGAGAGAGAGAGAGAGAGAGAGAGAGAGAGAGAGCCCAGAGATAAGAAGCAGAAGAGAAGAAGGGCAGGAAAGAGTAAGGAGAGCAGAGAGCAGAAGGGAGAGAGACAGAGACAGTCAACAGAGCTAACAGAGATGGCACCTACAAGTAGACAGACAATATGATACAAATGTGAACATAAAGGAGTCAGTACGTCTTCTCTATAATGGGCTCAAGTAGTCAGTGTTTTAGACTTTGTGTACCTTTTTTTTTTTTCCGATTTTTCAAGGTAGGGTCTCGCTCTAGTCCAGGCTGACCTAGAATTCACTATATAGTCTCAGGGTGGCCTTGAACTCACGGCAATCCTCCTACCTCTGCCTCCCGAGTGCTGGGATTAAAGACGTGCGCCACCATGCCCGGCTCTTTGTGTACCTTTTATGTGGTCTCTGAAGCAACCCATCCACTCTGATGCTATAGTGTGAAAATAACCTTAGATCACAGGGATACAAATAAGCATGGCTGTGTTCCCATATGACATTACTATCACTGAAACCTGACTTTAATATAGTGTTCATGAGTCTTAAAATATTACTCATTCAATTTTTTTTATTTTTTCCAATTATTTAAAACATATACCATTCTTGGCTGGTAGGACAGTTTACTGACCTCTGATATAGTCATACACACACCCAGCAGAGTGAACAAGAGAGAAAAGTAGAGAAAAGCTGAAGCATGGGCTAGGGAGACAGCTCCGTGGTTAAAGGAGTTTGCTTGCAAAGCCTGCCACCCCCAGGTTCGATTCCCCAGTATCCACATAAAGTTAGATGCACAATATAACGCATATGTCTGGAGTTCACTTGCAGTGCCAAGAGACACTGCATAATGTACATTTAGACACCCATAAATGTACACTTTCTCAAATAAATATATATAAAGAGAAGCTGGGCTGGAAAGATGGCTCAGTGGTTAAGGTGCTTGCCTGCAAAGCCAATGACTGGAGTTCAAGGTCCAGAATATGCACTTAAAACCAGATGCACAAAGTGGTGCATGCATCTGAGTTTGTTTGCAGTGGTTAGAGACCCTGGTATACCCATTCTCTCTCTTCTTGAAAATAAATTAAAAACAAAAACAAAACAAAACAAAAAAACTGAGCTCAGGCATGGTCACAAACACCTTTAATCCCAGAATTTGAGAGGCAGAGGTAGAATTGCCATGAATTCAAGGCCACCCAGAGACTACATAGTGAATTCCAGGTCAGCCAGGCTAGAGTAAAAGGTCCTGGTGTACCTATACTCTATTTCTCCCTCCTTGCAAATAAATAAACTTTAACAAAAGTTTTTTTGTTTTTTTTTTTTTAAAAGTATGCCTTTAATCCCAGCATTTGGGAAATAGAGGTAGGAGGAATGATGTGAGTTTGAAGCCATCCTGAGACTACATAGTGAATTTCAAGTCAGCCTGGGTTAGAATGAGACACTACCTTGAAACCCCTCCCAAAAGAGAGAAAAAGGCTGGAGAGATAGTTTAGCAGTTAAGGTACTGGGCTTAATTCTCCAGTACTCACATAAGCCAGATGCACAAAGCAGCACATACAACTGGAATTTGTTTGCAGAGGTTGGAGGGCCTGGCCCTGGCGTGCCCATACTCTCTCTTTCTGCTTACAAACAAATAAATAAAATATATTTTTTAAAAATGTTAAAGAAAAGCCAGGCGTGGTGGCACACACCTTTAATCCCAGCACTCGGGAGGCAGAGGTAGGAGGGTTGCTGTGAGTTCGAGGTCACCCTGAGACTACATAGTGAATTCCAGGTCAGCCTGGACTAGAGTTAGACCCTACCTCAAAAACAAAACAAAAAAGTTAAAGAAAAGAAAGAAAGAAAAGCTGGTACAGGCAGAGATAGACAGACATAGGCTAATCCACATACACAAAAGCCTCTTCTAATAGAAAAGAGTCAGAAGAGCACACAATAAAGTTGACACATACAGACATAGTTATGATAGTTATGGACAAACATGGGCAGGGACACCGAATTTCCAGAACATACCTATCTAGATACACTGAAAGGGCCCCATGGGGATATATGAAACCTAAAGAAACAGAGACCCAAAGACAAAAGAGACATAGATGAAAATGGGACACATCACATGATTGCATATGAATACAACACATGTAACCATAGATGGATACACATGGAACATCACATGATTACATATAAATACAAGACAGGTAGCCATAGATGGATACACATGGACACAAATACACAGCCAGCCATGAACAGGCATACTGAAACACTGCTAGACAGATAAGCAGAAACACACAGACCTTTACACAGACAGACCCACAAGGACAAATAAACCCTGACAGGCAAGGTCCAACACAGATAAGTAAATAGAACATTTAGCTGCTAATTTATGACAATGAGGTATAAGCATAAAAATGGTTATAATGGGGGCTGGAGAGATGGCACAGCAGTTAAAGGTGCTTGCTTGCAAAGCCTGAAGGCCTGAATTCAATTTCCCAGTGTCCACATAAAGCCAGATGCACAAGGTGGCACATGCATCTGGAGTCCATTTGTAATAGCAGGAGACTCTGGCATACTCATTCTCTTACTGTGCTTGCATATAAATAATAAAAATTTTAAAAATGGTTATGAAGGCTAATTCTGCTGTTTCACTATCATTAAAAAAAATAAGCTGGGTTGGGGAGATGGTTCAGTGGTTAAATGTATTTGCTTGCAAAGTCTGACAGCTTGGGTTTGATTCCCCAGTATCTAAGTAAAGTCAGATGCACAAAGTGGCACTTGCCCCAGGAGTTCATTTGCAGTGGCTAAAGGCCCTGGTGTGCCCAATTCTCATTCAGAGTCTCTCTCTCTCTCTCTCTCTCTCTCTCTCTCTCTCTCTCTCTCTCTCTCTCTCTTTGGTTTTTCGAGGTAGGGTCTCGCTCTAGCCCAGGCTGACCTGGAATTCACTCTATAGTCTAAGGCTGGTCTCGAACTCACAGTGATCCTCCTACCTCTGCCTCCTAATTGCTGGTATTAAAGGCATGTGACACCACACCCGGCTTTCTCTCTTTCTCTCTCTCTCTCTCTGCCTGCAAATAAATAAATAAATAAATAATAAGAGAGATGTGTATCTACTTACACATCATGATGGAAGGTGAGAGCACTGAATATATAAGATTGAGCATAAACAGTAGTGAAATTAGTGAAAGTTAGAGAAAAACTAAAACGGAAAGTTTCTTACACTCACAAACACATCTAGATTCTAGAGGCAGTTGTAGAAATGGTGAGTGTGAACAACATGAAGTGAAGGTCAGAGAGCAAGAACAAGAACAAGGAACAAGACAGAGCCATGGGACAAGAGGAAAGGGTATGGTGTGAGGGGAAAAGAAGGAAAAAGATTAGCGAATAGGCCAGAATAACCTCAAACAGAGCCTGATGTGGTGGTGCACATCATTAATCCTAGCACTCAAGAGGCAGAGGTAGGAGGATTGATGTGAGTTTTAGGCCAGCCTGAGACTACATAGTAAATTCCAGGTCAGCCTCAACTAGAGCAAGACCCTACCTTGAAAAAACAGAAAACAAAACAAACAAACAAAAAAACCTGTAACACCAGAGGACTAGGAAGGTGCTTAAATCAAACATGAAGCTATGGCTGGGAGGAAGCAAAGATGCGATAAGGAAAGGAGCTGGGGATATATGCCTGCAGGGTGAAAGGGAAAGGCAGGCCAACTCACTGTGAGGGGAGATCCAGAGATGTGGGTGGTGGATTCCAAGTGTCTGGATAGCCAAGCATCCAGTCGGACCAGACTTTCACACTGGGAAGCAGTTCCTTCAGGTCCAGGACGAAGGAAGATACCTTGATGTCATCTTGGTCATCTTGGTCCTCAGGAGAGGACACCTGAGCTGCAGAGGCAAAGTGAGAATGGCCTATGTCTACTGTAGCCCCCAAATGAGGCCCTGGGTGTTTTAAAGAAAGGAAGACCAAGTCCAGGAAAGCTGGCTCAGAAAAGAGGACAAGCCCCAGCACCTAAGTGGAGTTCTGAACAGTAGGACAGAGAGGACCAGGGCAGTGGATTTGTCCCTGAAGGTGGCTCTCTCTGCTTCACCTGAGCCCAGCTCAGGTCTCTCCTCTCCTCTGGCTCACTCTTGGTATCCTTTTAGCAGAGTGCTGAGATGCACCAGAGCTCTTGCCCAAACTAATCTGAATTGAAGCACAAGAAACATCAGAGAACTCCAAGTTCAAAAATGTCAAGGTCTTAAAGGACAAAGAGAAATGTAGTGTCTCCTATATTGGATCCTAGGGCATAAAAAAAAAAGACTTTTATCCTGCACTAAAAAAGTGTTATTAAAAGCTGGGCATGGTGGTATATACCTGTAATCCCAGTATTTGGGAGGCTGAGGCAGGAGAATTTTTATTTGGAAGTCAGCCTAGGCTACACAGTGAGTTTAAGGCTAATGTGGGTTACATAGCAAAACTCTATGAACATTATTAAGCCTGCAGACTCAACAGTAGTACCATATCAATGTTGATTTCCTGATTTTTATCAATGTTTTTGTTTGTTACTTTGTTGGGAATCTAACCTTGGGTCCTGAAGGCACTTTACCACTGAGCTATACAGCCTCAGCCCCCAGATTCTGATAACTTTTTTTTTTTTTTGGTTTTTCGAGGTAGGGTCTCACTCTAGTCCAGGCTGACCTGGAATTCACTATGTAGTCTCAGGGTGGCCTTGAACTCACGGCGATCCTCCTACCTCTGCCTCCCGAGTGCTGGGAGTGGTGTGCCACCACGCCCGGCTGATTCTGATAACTTTTAAAAGAGCGCCCTCAGTGCTGGGAAGACGGCTTAACAGTTAAAGTCACTTGCTCAAAAAAGCCTGACAAGCCCTGGTTCAGTCAGGGTTCAAATCCCCAGTACCCAGATACACAGAGCTGTGTATGCGTCTAGAATTTGTTTGCAGTGACAAGAGGCTCTGGCATATCCATTGTTTTCTCTCTCCTAACAAATAAAGTAATTAATTTAAGGGAGGGGGGGCTGGAGAGATGGCTCAGTGGTTAAAGCACTTGCCTCCAGTGCCTAAGGCCCCAGATTCAATTCCCCAGTACCCATAAGCCAGACCCACAATGTGGTGGCCCTGGTGCATATTTTCTCTCTCTCTCTCTCTCTCTCTCTCTCTCTCTCTCTCTCTCTGTATCTGCTTGTAAATGAATAAATAAAATATTAAAAAAAGAAACATAAGTAGTTGTAACTAATGAAGAAGAATTTTTTAAAAAAATTAAAAAATTAAGGAGAGAGAGAAAAGAGAGAGAGACTGTCTTTGGTGTTAGGAAAGATAGTACTGAATTCTTAGGATTAACATGCTACTGTGCTTGCAACTTAATGTCAAATGGTATATATGTGTGGAAAGACCCTAAAGCTAAACAAACAGTAAAATATTAACTACTAGGGAGTCTGGAACATTTTTATTTATTTGTAACTAGAGAGAGAAAAATAGAGAATGGGCATCCCAGGGCCTCTTGCCACTGCAAAGAAACTTCGGATTCATGTGCCACTTTGTGTATCATGCTTCACATGGGTACTAGGGAATCAAACCAGGATCATGGTTTGATTCCCATGCAAGCAAGAGCCATAACCACTGAACAATCTTTCCAGTCCCTAGTTTTGGTCTTTGAGACACAATCATAGTTTGAGACTGGCCTCAAACTTGCTATGGTCTTGAAGAACAAGATTGGTCTTCTGTCAGGTGTGGTGGCACACGCCTTTAATCCTAGCACTCGGGATGCAGAGGTAGGAGGATCACCGTGAGTTCAAGGCCACCCTGAGACTACATAGTGAATTCCAGGTCAGCCTGGGCTAGAGTGAGACCCTACCTTGAAAAACAAAAAACAAACAAACAAAAAACTGGTCTTCAATTCCTGATCCTCCTTCAGGCTTCAAAGTGATAGAATTACAGGCATAAGCCATTATATCCAGCTTTCTTGAAAAATAAATGAGAAGTTGTTTTAAAATAAAAAGGTGCCCCCTTGAAAGAAAGGAAGCCCTGGAAACATTGGCAAAGTTGGTATGACAGGGGATAATCAATACTGCTAGAGGATCAGAGAAGGTGTGACCTTAGTCTTATCTTCCTTGTCTTTAGGGCACCTAGGATTCTAAAGGTAATTTAAAGGATATGGCAAGGGTTAACAGGGCCTGCTCAGTTCAGTGCAGCCCCTATGATGGCCACCCCTGTGGTTATGGCACCTAGCAGGTATTCAAGAGGGACAGGATAGAAAAGGGAAGGAACTATAAATAAAAAGGGAAGCTTGTTTAATCCCTGGTGCTGGGGGTGGGGGGAGGGAAGGAGGTGGGACTTAGTTTTCAGGTCTTCTGAGAGATGCAAGAATACATAGAAGCTCACAGTTAGAACTAAACTAACTACTAAAGGAGAATAAGGACAAGGTCTGAGAGAAAGTCAGACTGCAGACAAAGATGGGATTAGTTACAGTGGCAATAGGAAGAGGGGCATGCTGGGAGGAGGAAGACTGAAGAGAGAGAGGAAATGAGAAGAAATTGAGAAGGCAGTCCATCACTTTAAGGTTTATCTGAACAGGACCAGACGGCTGGAAAGCCCACTGGCCAAGGGCCCTTTTGCTTACCTTTGGCAGACTCCTTAAGTAAGCAGGTGCAGCGCTGCACCAGTAGAGAAAACATGGCCAGGCCCAGGGATGCAGCTTGTTCCTGGATCACAGAGCGACACTCCTCCGAGAAACAATCTGAGGAGAGGCAAAGGAGACCCATCATATCCTGGGGGACAATGACCACTTTCTAACTTTGGGGGTTGGTGTCTCCTAGGCCATGGTGCGGAGCTTCCTTTTTCTCACCTAAACCTGCAGGAAGAAGAACTAGGCATTTACATGGCTACATAATATATGTGAAGTATTCCTTAGCAAATCCCACATGACAAGCCCTTGATTGCACTGCAGGGATAACCTGGGTACAGTCTACATCAGTCACCTCCCTGGGCTCCACTACTTCAAGGTGAGCAACTTGAGCTGAAGCTGCACACTCTCTGCCTTTGGCTAGCTACTGATAGTGTGAAGCTACAGTAACAAGAACTTACTTCTTTAGACAAATCTCTAATGTATGGCCAGCAGGAGCACATTAACAAGTTCTGGCACTAAGTAATCTTTCAATTTCCTCTGAAACACAGAAGGACCTGGAATCTCCAAGTGCTGAAAGGATAACAGGTTTGATCTCAGTCCCCGCCTGCATTTTGACTTGGTCAGTTTGCTAGTCTTGTCAGTGGCCAAACAGGTTACTCTAGGAGATGCTGCACCACCACAGGTATTCCTAACAGCCTTCATGACAATAAAAAAGATAACTAGAGCATGCAAGGGCAACCCCAAAATTCTTTTAAAAGTTCTGGAAGAGGGCTGGAGAGATGGCTCAGCAGTTAAGGTGCTTGCAAACCCTAACGGCCCAGGTTCAATTCCCCAGCACCTATGTAAAACAGCCATATGCACAAAGTGGCACCTATGTCTGGAGTTTGTTTGCAGTGGCAAGGGACCCTAGCATGTGTGTTCTTTTTCCCCTCTCTGCTTGCAAATCAATATATAAATATACACACACGTGTATATACACACACATATATATGTACACACACATGAATATTTTAAATTCTGGAGCTGGATAGATGGTTCAGCGGTTTAAGCACTTGCTTGTAAAGCCTACACACACACACACACACACACACACACACACACACACACACACACACACACCTAAAGTACCCACATATAGCCAGATGCACAAAGTGGTGCCTGCATTTGGAGTTCATTTGCAGTGGCAACAGGCCCTGTTGCACCCTTTCTCTCTTTCTAGTAAATAAAAATATTTTTAAAAAGGGACGGCTCAGTAGTTAAAGGCACTTGCTTGTAATTCCTGATGGCCTGGGTTCAAATGCCTAGTACCCAGGTAAAGCCAGATGCACAAAGGGGTGCATGTTTCTGAAGTTCGTATGCAGTGGTAGGAAGCCCTGGTACACTCATGTTCACTCTCTATCTGCTTCATCCTCTCTCTCTCACAGACACAAATTAATAAAACACACACACACACATAAACAGAGAGAGAGAGAGAGAACAAGAACGAGAGCAAGTGAGTGAGAGAATGGCCAGGGCCTCCAGCTGCTGCAAACGAACTCAGCACTTTGTGCATTTACATGGGTACTGGCAGATTGAACTCTGGTTATTAGGCTTTGCAGGCAAGTGTCAGAATGCTGAGCAATCTCGCCAGCCCCAAAAGGACTGAAGATCATTTACCCAAGTAATCATGGCAACTATAACCCAATACACTGCAATACACTGTAAGTGAAAAAATGTATTCATAGAGGTTGCTCTTGATCTCATAAAGGTTTCTGTGGGCTTAAAGCCACATGATAGCCAGACATGGCAACGACCTTTAATCCCAGCACTTGGGAGGCAGAGGTAGGAGGATCACCTTGAATATGAGGCCAGCCTGAGACTACATAGTGAATTCCAGGTCATCCTGGGCTAGAGCAAGACCCTACCTCAAAAATCAAACAAATAGGTCTGAAGAGATGGCTCAGCGGTTAAGGCACTTGCCTACAGTGCCTAAGGCCACAGGTTCAATTCCCCAGGACCCGCATAAGCCAGACCCACATGGTGGTGGCCCTGGTGCATTCTCTCTCTCTCTCTCTCCCTCTCTCTCTCTGCTTAAAAATGAATAAATAGGCTGGAGAGATGGCTTAGCGGTTAAGGCACTTGCCTCCAGTGCCTAAGACCCTAGGTTCAATTCCCCAGTACCCACATAAGCCAGACCCAAAAGGTGGTGGCCCTAGCGCTCTCTCTCTTTTTCTCTTTCTCTCTTTCTCACTCACTACTTGAAAATGAATAAATAAAATTTAAAAAAATGAATAAATAATAGCCGGGCGTGGTGGCGCATGCCTTTAATCCCAGCACTCGGGAGGCAGAGGTAGGAGGATTGCTGTGAGTTCGAGGCCACCATGAGGCTAAAGAGTGAATTCCAGGTCAGCCTGGACTACAGCGAGACCCTACCTCGAAAAACAAAACAAAACAAAGAAAAAGAATAAATAAAATATTTAAAAAATAAAATAAAAAAGCAAACATTTAAAAAAATTAAACAAATAGAAAGTCATAAGATACTATCCTTGATAGTAATTCACCCTAATGTAAGTAGGTAGCAATATAGCATCCAGAGTTCCAGAAGCCCACCTACTTTAGATTTAGGAAGCTAGCCCTAGTCTGATGAATATCCATATATATCCCTGGACTTGGGCTGGGTCAGGCCAACAAGTGATGTGGGGTGGAGAGGAAAAGGCATTGTTTGCCTTGATATTTGCCTGGGTTCCTCTGGCTTTGTGTCAGGTAGTAGGAGCCTGACATGAGCTGAGGATCTCATTAACATTGTGCAATAGCCTTTCCCCTTCTTTTCAAAAGCAGGCTTGCTCAAGGTTTTAGGGGGACGGTTTTTGCTAAGGATGTCAGATGGAAATATTTCTTACCAAGAAAGTCACCTGAGGTCTAAACTTCCCTTTCCCACAAATGGGCAAGTGACCATAGATCCCAGTACTCTTGAGGCCAAATACCTGCTCAAGCAAAAATATTCTTCTTGCTCCTATGTAACAGGGAGACTTTCTCATTTTTCTGAAAACATATTCATGGAAAACATAAACCAACTGTCGTCAAAGTTGTATGAAATCAGGAAATGGGGCGGCTGGGAGAAGGCTGCCATGTGGCCGGATGTTATGTATTTCTAATTAGTGCTATACATCTTTCAACAGCAAGTGTCCTTCTGCTGGGAAACACAACACACTGCCCTTGTTATTGTAACTGTCAGAGAAGTGCTTAAACAGATAATCTCCAGGAAAAGTGATAAACACGTCCCCTCTCCCACCAATGTGTGTGCGATGGTGCTGCCAAAGCAAAGCTGTGCCTGATGGCTCCAGGATGGCAAAGCATCCTCCTGCAGGAAATGGGAGTGAGGCAGGAGGGGTGGGGAGGGAAGGAGGGGAGCAGAGCGGAGGCGGGCCCACCTGCCTGGACCTCTAAGCCCAGCCAAGGACAGTGACTCAGAACCACTGCTTTTGATCAACTCCTGGGACAGGGTACCAAGTTTTTATAAGGAAGCTATTTGGAGAAAACCCACATTAGTGAGATGAGTTTTGACTGGTCAAAAAATCTGGCAGCAATGGACCTAGAGAGTTCCCCTGGTGCACACAGCCAGTTTCCTAGCAAGAGAATGAGAAGTGTAATGAAGGGAACACTCAGGATGAGTGACACATAAGTCTGCTACTCTGACAGCACTGGAAAGAACCCAGAGGGTACTGAGGTCCACTAGCCATTCCATCACAGAAAAGCAACTGGTTAGTTGCTTCACTAATAAAGAAAAATACAGATAAGACCACTGATTCCCTCCCCACCATCTCCTCTCCTAGAGGAAATGGTCAGCCACCTCCAAACTAGCACCACCTGGAGGCGATTTGTTGGCTCTTATCTTTCAGACACGGGACTGCTTTCTTCATGAGTCAGTCACCAGTCAGATGCAGGGCTGGCACAATTCCTAGCAACCCACCTAAACCTCCTTGTATACAGGAAGTGGGGAGGGTGGGAGAGAGAGGGAGAGAGAACATGAATGAATCTCTCAGTGCCTGCTACTTGAGGAACAGAATTTTTGGTGGCAGCTGTTACTAAAGAAAGGGAGGCAGGCATGGTGGCACAATCCTTTAATCCCGGCACTGGGGAGGCAAAGGTAGGAAGATCACTACATGGTGAATTCCAGGAAGCTGAAAAGAGTAGTTATCTTCCCCCATAATTAGACATGCCACTAATGCCCCAATTGGCACATCTGGCCTGGCTGGCCAGTCTTAAGGCATGTAAGACCCACTGTTGTTCACCACCATTGATGACTTCTCTCTCCCATAGGGCTGCATGCAGCCACTGCTCTTTTCAGCTTTCTGTCAGCTGGTTAAAAGGGAGGAGGTTTCCAGCTCAGCTCCAGCCTGATTTCTCAGTGACCTACAGCCCAAACATGTATCTTCAGCAATAGGGTCTTACCATCTCAAGAGCCTTGGCAATGGCCTGTAATATTTTAGGGGCCTCAGGAACCTCCCTGGCTAACAACTCACTGGAAGCTATCCCTGGCACTGCCTTTGGTTTTTCAAGGTAGGGTCTTGCTCTAATAGCCCAGGTTACCTGGAATTCACCATGTAGTGATCTTCCTACCTTTGCCTCCCCAGTGCCGGGAGTGGCTTATTGTCTATAATTATGGAAGCTGTCAATAAAATTTTAAAGGGATGAAGAGATGGCTTAGCGGTTATGGCGTTTGCCTGCAATGCAGAAGGACCAAAGTTCGATTCCCCAGTGCCCATATAAAGCCAGATGCACAAGAGTTCATTTGCAGTGGTTGGAGGCCCTGGCCCTGGTGTGCCCATTCATTCTCTCTCTCTCTCTCTCTCTCTCTCTCTCTCTCTCTCTCTCTCTCTGTCTGCCTCTCAAATAAATAAATAAAATTTAAAAAAGAAATAAAATAAAATTTTAAAAAAAGAAAGGGAGAAGGCAGTCACTGCACAAAAAAACCAGACAAGGACAAAAATTTCAATTAAAAAGCAGAGATGTTCATGCCTTTGGGTATTTTCTTCCCCAGCAGCAGAAAGAGTCACAAGAATAAAGCACTAATATACCCAAGCAAAGTACTCATGCCCAATTCTGGAATTAACTGGGTATAAGGCAAGCCACGACATATCCTTGAACAGGGTACAGGCAAGATATATGGAAAGTAATGGCTCCTCCCTCCTTATGAGTCCTCAACTGGCATACGTGATGCTACTGTTGAATCTTCCAAGATTGCAAAACTTTAGCTTCTTCTAGAGCCCTTCTCAAAGTGAGATGTAAGGGCAAAGAATATCCAAAGTTCCCACCAAAATGAACTTGCCCATTATTTCCAAAGGCATGTATTTAGATCTGCAACTGTGGGAGATGAAAGGAAAATGGGATTCTGCCCATGAGATGATAACCTAATAAGGAAGACAAGTCATAAGGAAAATGACACTTTGTTCCCATAAGGAAATCATTTCACCTACTATCTATCAGAAAGAGATTAATGGAAGAGCCCATTTATGAGTCTGTGTTCATATCTTGCAGGAAGGACTGTGTATATTACACGAGGGATGCAGGTCAGCATGCACAAACTCAGAACCCTGCCTAGTATGTGACTGGGGGAGGTCCACAAAGGGTCTGCAATGCTGAACAAGGAGCACAGATGTGGCCTCAACAGACAACGAGGGACAGTACTTTATGAAGATTAGTCTAGTTAAGCATGGGGGTATAACTTGGTGGCAGAATGCTTGTCTAGCATGTAGGAGACCCTGATTACACAAAAAAAAATTAAACTAGTTAGTACAAGGTTCAAGGGTGGAGAAGACAAAACATTTAGAACAGGTTATGTCAGCTGGAAAAGGGTAACTAGGAGGGAAACCAGTTGAAAAGCTAACAGAGCACAATCTTATCTGAATTAAATGTTAAATGAAAGTATATGCCTACAGTGTAAAAGGACCTGACCCTAACCCCAATACTTTTGAAGTGGAGGCAGGAATAACAGGAGTTCAAGGTTATTCTCACCTACGTAGTAAATTGGAGGAAAGCCTGGGTTACATGAGACCCTGTCTCAGAAAAAAAAAAAATAAACAAACCACACAACCCCCCAAAAGAAATTAAATTTAAAACACTTCATCAACTTTGTAACGCCAAGTAAATAAAGTGCACAAATATGAAAAATCCTCTGTGAAAGATGAAAAGAAAGTGAAAAAGAAATGATGCTGGGAGGAAAAGAAAGAGATGACTCTGTTGAATAGCCAAGGATGTCACTGTGATACTCTCCTTTGGTTCCAGAGGACAGGGGAGATTTAAGAAGGGTAAACCCACCAAAGGAGATCCAAGGAAAGAGGCAGAAACCAAGGACTGCAGAACACCTGGAGACCTGAAGAATAGGGAAGTATGTATAAAGAGTCCCCTGGCTCCTGCCCACTTGGCACTAGGCCAAGTCCTGTCTTGGCAGAACAAAGACACTTCAGGGGGTCAGAAATACTTGAAGAAGACCTTGCTTGAGTAGGCCTGGGAAGTCTGAATTGGCTATCCCTGTGGAAGTCATTAGATATTCAGCACTTCATTTGTTTCCAATTCTTGTAGGACTGTAGCCCTAAGCTGTAGAGTGAGAGGCTCCTCTCTGACGTAATCAGGAAGCAGCTGCAAAATTAAGGAATCCCTCATGACATCATAAAAAGGGTCGATGGTTTACTGGGGAAAGTATAAAAATTAATTATGTATTCCCACATGACTCCTTTCCCCCTGAATCTGCATATACCCCCTTCTACCCTCACACATTCTCTCATCGACATCATCCAGAAGCCACTTCTATGAACAGGTACAAAAGGGCCAACAAAACCCAGGAAGAGAAAGTTGTCTGATGCATGCACTGTTTGTCCCATGTATTTGCAACTTAACAAGCAATAAAGTGTCCTGCAGTTTTTAAATATGTGGTATGTTTCTCCAACAAAACTATAAGACCCTTGAGAGTAAGCGATATGTCAAGATTTCATGTCATTGAAAATTATGAAGAGGTTCAAGAAAGGCTTGCTGCTCCTAACAGTAGGCACCCTTGCCTCTCTCACTTGTGGGTCCTAACCAGGCATGGCATGACTCTACTGCAGCCAGAAGAAATATTTAAGATATAGTGAGGTCTATTGTAAACACAGAGCCACTCATACATTTTATCTCAAAGCTTTACTAAGGATTTCACCATAGGTATTATTCCTCCTGTTTGACATATGAAGACTCAAATGACTTATCCAAGGACAGACACAAAGATAGTAAATGCCTAAGTTGGGACTTGAACCCATCTATCTGCTCTTAAGCCCATGTTGTTGTTGTGGTTTTTTAATATCAATTTTTTATTTATTCATTTTCAAGCAGAGATACAGAGAGAGAGAGAGAGAGAGAGAGAGA
>PVHP010018194.1:0-33585 GCA_004024765.1 Zapus hudsonius | reverse complement strand
AAACGTAAATCACCCCTTGCATGGTCTACATGTCCTCAAAACCTCAACTTGGGCTCAAGTTCTAGGAGAACACACATGGAGACAGATCATTGCATGTCAAAATGAAAACAGAGTTACTGCTATTTTTGCATTATTTTTTCTGCTACTTTGATTTTTCTTTTTGAGACAGAGTCTCATGTAGCCAAGGCTGGCCTTGAACGTATTATGTATCTGAGAATAACTTTGAATTTCTGATCTTCTAGCCTCTACCTTCAAAGTACTGGAATTATAGACATGCCCAGTTTATATGGTGCTGGAGACTGAACCCATTTACCTCGTGCTAACTAAGCATGCTACCAACTGAGTTGCATCCCTAGCCTCTAAATTATCTTTAATACTATGTACTCATTAGCAATTTGTCAAGTAACAAAATGAATGATGAAGACAAGTCTTCACATCTTAAACTAGCCAGCCAATTCTCTTGGCCTCCTAATACCCAAGCTTCCCTTTGCCCCACTAAGATGGTGGAAGAGCTGAAAAACGGATCATACCAGGTCCCCATCAGATACACACCATATTATGTTATATTATATTATTATTATATTACTGTACTCAGAAAGTTAACTCAATCCTATTTGCCTACCTAAGGAAATAGGTGACATCATAGAAGCTTTGGTAGTTCGCATGCCTCAAACCTCACAGCTACTAGTAATTACACAGCTGGAATACAACCCAGATGTGTCTGACTCCTCCATGGAGCCACATGCCAGGACCGTGTGGTATGGCTTCTTCACTCCCATTAAGAGCACCTGTTGTGTTTGGTGTTCTCCAACACTCCAAGGCAAATCAAACTTCAACCACCTTGAAGCTCACATAATAACTTGTGCCAAGGTCACAGATATCCACTAATTCTTGGGAGACTGACACACTGAAAAAGAGGCTTTCCACCAGCAAGGACGGGAGCGAGGATCCGGCTTCTCAGGTACAGTGTTTGCAAGGCTGGCGTGTTGATATAAAAGTAGTGATGGCTTCTTCTGAGCTTGGTAAGACAACCTCGAGGCCCATGGTCCCCATCAGACCAATTCTGGGGAGAGTTTTCATGGCTTGCAGAAGCTCAGCTTCCTGTAGTTTCGGAAAACTCCCAACATCTTTCTTTTCCCAATCAGCCAGTGGCACTTTCGGGTGCTTACCCCCAGAAACTTTGGCTAAACATGCCGGAGCAGATACCTTTGGCAACACACCCCCAGGGGCTCTGTGTGTCTACCCAGTTAGTCAGTTTCTGATCAACTTCATCAAAACACACAACAAACTCATTTAGACTCCAGAGTGAACTTTGGACCCAAAGTTATCCTAACTTCAGTTTAAACCATACTGTCTATGACCCATCAGCAGCCAAATTTCCACTTCATATTGTGTTATGTGCCTACAGCCCAAGTGTCAAGAAGCAAACGGAACATCGCCTTGCTTGAGTGAGTCTTCTGAGAGTTTAATTGAAACTCATACTTATCCTTTAATCCAGGGGTTCTCGGTTTGTGTGGTCTCAGAATGCCTTGGAACTCTGTGAAACATCGGAGGACTCAGACAGATTGTGTTTAAGTGGTTTTCATCTATCCATAACGAGGAGGGTATTGTTTGACATTTCATTAAATCCCCTTCTAGAAAGCAGCAAATCCTCATACTCTCTTGTGCAGCTAGCCTACTGTGGACCACACATGAGGAAGCCTGCTCCCTTGAGAAGGAGAGCGAAAGGACAAGTATCATTTTTAACATTATGTAAAAATAGCTTTGTCGTCACAAACCTCCCCAAATCATCTCCCCCATCTACACGATGAGAACTCGCTGCTGTAAGTGCCAGACCTTTTCCTGACTTCTATCCTAGACTTCAAGTTCATGGTGCAACCAATTCACATGATAGGTCACCTTTTGTCCTCACTTTCAGCCCAGCAGTGTGGTCCCATCCTTCAGAATTCTCTCTCCGCTGGACTCTAAGCTCTTGATATCGGGACTTAATCAATCAGAAAGTATTGCTATGGAACCAAAAGAGCCTGGTTCTGACTGTGTGACCTTATGCAGATGAGGGAGCCCGAATAGGTCCATTGTCCTTTCTGGTTGTTAGTTCCTCACTTGCCAAAAGACACATGTGTGCCTCATCCAACTGTTTAAGTCATGCTGGCTGATAAACATGAAAATGTTGATAGTATATTCACATAATGGAGAATCAGTCCCTTCTTTAAAATGATTGTGTTATTTAGAATACTTACCATTGCTAGTAACAGACAACCTAACTCAAATATGGTTGAGCTGACTGACTCGTTTAACTGAATTCATGAGTTAGCGTGGACCTCAGACAAGATTAGACTCAGAGGTTCTGGTGAAGTCTGGAGAGCTGTGTCTGCCATAGCTTAGCTGTCCTCTGTACTGCTGATGACACAGGCCAATGAGCATTGTTTGATTTTTCTGAAGTAGGGTCTTTTGCAGTCAGCTTCAGGTTGCTGGCACAAACACACACACAAACACACACACAAAAAAAAAAAAAAGACCAAAAGCAGCTTAAGGAGGAAAGGGTTTGGACATCACCTCCTGGCCAACATCAGGTGGACAACAGCAGCAGGATAGTATGCCAAACACTGGCAAAGGGAAGCTGGCTACAACACCCATAAGCCCACCCCCAACAACACGCCTCCAACAAGGTTCCAATTCTAAAATTGCCATCAGCTGGGGATCAAACATTCAGAACACACAAATTCATGGGGGTGGGCATCCAAATCAAACCACCACAGGGTCGCATTCTATCCCAGGTTAACCTGGAATTCAGTCCCCGGCAGGACTCAAACACAGCCATCCTTTTACCGCTGCCTCCCAAGTCCCAGTATTAAGGGCGTGAACCACTATTCCCAGCTTCAATGAACTTGAAATATTACCTTCTTATGCTACAGCATACAAGATAAGAAAAGGTGCTGATTCAAGAACCTTCGATGAAAGAGGGGCACTTTACACTGCAGACGTCCTCAGCAAATGTCTCCTATTTGGGACAAACTGGAGCAAGTGCCCATCCCTGAACCAATCACCAATGTCTGGGTGATGAGATCAACTGATCAGCAAGGCTAACCAAAGTGCATCATGGGACTAGCACTTGGTGCCTGACCCCAATGCCTGGCTTGGAAATGCTGAGCTCCATTAAAAATGAAGAGGTAGGAACAGTTATTAACTGAATCAAGATAACCAATGAACAGCCAAGATGGCATCACAGATCTATATTGTATATCAAGAAAGATGATCACAGAATCATATACAATCAGAGTGAAGTTGAAAAACAAGGATCTCCGGGGCTCAGGGGATGGCTCAGCAATTAAAAGTGCTTTTGTGAAAAGCTAGACAGCCTGGGTTCAATTCCCATGTAAAGCAAGATAAAAAAAAAAAGTCAGGCGCATGCATCTGGAGTTCCTTTGCCATGGTAAGAGGCCGTGGTGTGCCCATTCTCCCTCTCTCGCTCTCTCAAATAAATCAGCAAGAAACGATCCCCACCCCACAAATTTCATGTGTATACACATGTTGGTATGCATGTGTGTTTCTGTTTAGTGTAATGACAGGGGTGGGATGATAGGTTCCTATGAACTTCTGTTTATTTATTTTTGTTCTTTTACTGCTTTTTATACAATTAAAAGTGTGCCGCTCTGTATAAAATTTCCTTATAGGACCTATTTAAGGCCCATGGTGACACGATCCAGCCATCACACATTCCACTGGGATCCCTCTCTTGTTTTCCACCCTAGACCCCAAGGCTTGTCTCACTTGCCATCCTTCATGTCATCTGATGACACCCTGAGCAAAGGGCTGAGATGCCTCTAGAAACTTCTCCATCTGTGTGCCTTTCCTATAAACACCCTTAAAGAACCCCAAGCCAGCAGCTCTTGCTCAGAATAGAAAGCAGTCCATTTTGACTCATGTGCAATTCTAATTCTCCCTGGTTTTTTCTTTGTTCTCATCCCTCTCCCCTTTCAAGCCCTCCATCAGCTCCCATGACCTCGTCGTGATATTTAGAATAATAGTCCTTTCCCATAGGTCATCAACTTCTAAAATAAATGTATTTCCATCGGCGGAAGCTGCAAAGTCACCAAAATTATTATCCCTCGGTTCAGAGTCACAAGCTCATTAAAGACTGATTATTGTGCCTTCCAAAAAAGAATGGCAGGGGGAAGCAAGGTGCTTCTCTTTTATTTAATTAAGGAAAGCAGTGCGCGAGGTTGGAGGGGAGGTAGCCGAGATAGCTAAGACGTAAGAAAATGAATGAACATATCGTGGAGGATCCATATGGAACTCAACAGACAATGACAGATGAATAAGGGACCCATAGCCACATCCATTCAATCAACACAAGATAATCCAATGAGACAGAAACCAAGGATTTTCGACACAAAGACCCCTAAGCTCACAACATTAAAGCAGCCTTAATACTCACCCACCACGACTCAGGGAACTGAGCGGAAGAGGGGGCGGAAAGATTGTGAGAGCCGTGGTGGGGGAGACGGTCCAGAGGCATAGCACCCATCAGTAACATCTGACTTGGGCCAGGAAGACCGGGATGAGTACTAGGCTATCCAGGATCCCTTGCCACAAGGACTAATACAGACAGCCCACGGAGGAGGATATCCAGCTGATTGGGGATGGGGGGTGGAATTGGGGAATTGGGGATAACAACTCATTATTTGTCCACTAAATAATGTAACTCATTATGGACAATAAGTATATATTTAAAAAAAAGAAAGAACAGTAACATAGAGTAAAGAAACAAACCTCTGACGCCTTGATAAACAATTTCATTGGTCTCTGAATTTCAACAGCAGTGAAGCATTTTGGTCAAAAGTATAAAAAATTAAGAAGAGATATAGAGAACTCTAGATCCCATGGTGCATTTTATTCCTAGAACTGGCCTAAACTAGAGACTTCTAAAACGTCTGCCAAATTCATACATTCTGCTTTCACTTTACCAAATACTCATTACTGGTCTTTAATAATCGATTATAATACTAATAACATCGCTTATAAACAGCAACTGTTACTGAATGCTACTATTGAGAAGATACCGAGACAACAGCAACATGTCTAGATATGTTTAAATGTCAGAGGGCCTGGCAAAGGGTTAGCATAACCTGGACATCCCCATGAGCTAGGATAGGCAGCACTGCGATCACAGGAAGTCATGGTGCTTGAAGGGCACTGGGCTGAGCTACAGAGCATTATTTCTTCAACTGAAGACAGATTTCCAGCCCAATGGGCTCAGTCACTTCCCAGAAAGTGATAGAGCCAAACACAGACCAGGACCAGAACCAGAACCAGATATAACCAAATTGTTACATGAAGTGGAGCCTGTGTGACAAATGCCACAAGTAAGGCCCGTGGGAACCAGAGTGTACACATCCAGTCTGCAAGTGACCATCTCAGGGCTCCAGGCCTCTGAAGCCCTGAGTGTATCCCTTGCCTTCCCTCGGAGCCTTCCAACTGCACTCCTCCTTCTGTGCAAACTTCCTTCTGCTCTTTTCCTGTGAACAAACTGGTGGCATCCGTGTTTAAAGATGCACAAAGAAAGCAGATGTGGCCTCCACAAGGGGTTGTGGGGATGCAGGGCACAGAGATGGATCCTGTATGGTGGGCTAGATGAAGACTTGCTGAAGGATAGAGTTGGCTCTGGATGCTGAATCAGGGCAGACCTCTCATGCACAGAGCTACGAAGGAAGGGCTCTCTGAGCAAAAAAAAAAAAAGAGAGAGAGATGCTCAATACTCAATGCATAGGAAAGGATTGGAGTGCAGGGCACATGAAGAAGGAAAAAGGAAAGCCGAAAATACAGGTGCCAGGAAGGCCACAGGTGCAGGCTGCTTGCAAAGGAACCAGGGCTTGATGATGTAGTTTGAGGGCTCACTCACTGTTCCTCACTCCTCAGTTGTCCTAGAATAGCTGCCTGGGGTTTTCCTCACTCCTTACTCATGTCTCCTCTGGGAGGGATTGAAAACAGGCAAGACTCACCCAATAGGTGAGTTTTGAGGAGGAAAGGGGAGCATGTGGCTCAGCCTCCTGGGCCTGCTGCAAAGAGGGCCCATGTGCTGCCTCCAGGCACACAACCATTACAAAGACCCACAGGAAGTGCATGCCGTCTCCGTCAGCCTGCAGCTGCCTCTTGAGTGAAGCTTGTCCAGTTGAGGACCTTGTTTGCTCCAGAGCTGACCTGCCAGGCAAGACATGCTCTGGTGCAATAGCGGCATGGCTGTTATGAAGGTGACCAACCACTTTCTTCTTTCAGGCCCACTTCACAGAGGGAATTCATACCTAGTACAGTAAGCCTAGTCAAAATCCTGTGGGCTGGAAGGTCATGGGCCCTAGGATGGGGGACCTACTAATGCTTTGCTAAATAAACAGGTTTTTAAGTTGCCCTTTAAATGTGTATGTTAATAGCCACAGAATGGCAGGACTCTCAGCCTCAGTCACTGGAGTTCATTGTTGCAGTAGGCATAGGCTGGTGCAGACACACATAGCCAGAGAGAGAGCTGCGGATAAGTGACTATTGTGAGCTCAGCTCCATAACACCCCTATCAAATCTCAAGAAGTACCATGGAGAGGGGCAGAGAGAATAGAAGAGACAGAAGGTGGGGAGGAGTGCTGTGGAAGGCTGTCTTCTGGGCATGGCATGGCCATCACACTCATGACCTCACGGCAGCTGTGGTTTCCTGTACAAGACTGAGACTGACCACCCTCCATCAAGGGTGGGGTAGGGGCTCATGAGACCCCATTTCTCCCAGAGAAGCTATTAACAGAATGGTTTCTGGAGAAGGGTGAATTTGTACTTTTCAGTGGTATGGGCACAGGTGAGTTGTCCATGCTCCAGTGATAACTACCCCCTCACCTGCTCATAGAAGCGACCCTCATTTAACTCCTTAGGCCACACACACACACACACACACACACACACACACACACACACAGAGACATACACACACGTACACACACAAATACATATACACAGACATACACACACATACACATACATACACAGATACACACATACACACACACACACACACACACAAACAAGGAACATGAAGGCAGGAATGGGTTTAGTTGGGAAGAAAAAGGGGTTTAGAGGGAGGAGGGAAGAGAACAAGAGAGGATAATGGGGGTTAATGTGATCAAAATACATTTTATGCATTACGAAATTATCAAAGTAAATTAAAAGAATTCTTTTTACAAAAGCCTGCTGGCCTAGTAGCCTCAAAGCTCTGTTCTTCGAAGCTGCAAGGCAAGAATGAAAATGCCTGTCTGTTCCTTGCTCACCTGAGTAGAAAGAGTGCCATCAGTGACAAGCCCTCCCACGCTGACTGAATGTCCAATGCCAACGCTCACGCATGCACCTTTGAAAAGGGTCCCAAAGTGTTGTAGACACATGTGTGTTAAGTTCTCTTGGCAGCCATGGGGTTCTGAGCAGAAAGAACATGGTGGAAAGTGATAGTTGCCTATCCGAGTATGGACGGCTCCAGCTCCATTTTCTCATCTTGAACCTTGTGGTGGTTTGATTCAGGTGTTCCCATAAACTCATGTGTTCTGAAGGCTAGGTCCCCAGATGGTGGAAATTATAAACCGTAGCCTCCTGGAGGCAGTATATTACTGGGGCTTATGGGTGTTATAGCCAACTTCCCCTTGCCAGTGTTTGGCACACTCTCCTGCTGCTGTTGTCCACCTGATGTTGGTCAGGAGGTGATGTCCACCATCCATTCATACCATCATTTTCCCTGCCATCATGGAGCTTCCCCTTGAGTCTATAAGCCAAAATAAATCCTTTTTCCCACAGCTGTTTTTGGTCGGGTTCTTTCTGCCAGCAACAAAGAAGCTGACTACAACAAACCTTGAGTATAGTGTGCTTTACAGAATTAAAGCCTGGAAGGAATGTGATTCCCTAATTGAACCATTCCATATCAGAAGGGAAAAAATAAAGTTCTCTCATGTTCAAGCCTATGTTATTTTCAATTTGGGGCACTCACTACTGAACCCAATCCTGCAGGTCTGGGTTGGACAAATTCAACTAACAAATCGAGAACTCACAGTCTTCGGGGCACTAGGTTCAAAATGAGGGACCAATAGATTGGGTCTGCTCATTGTGGGAGAGGGAGTACAGTGTGTACAGTGCATGTGTGTGTACACACACATGTGGAGAGGGAGTACACTGTGTACAGTGCATGGGTGTATACACATATGTGGAGAGAGTACACTGTATACAGTGCATACGTGTGTGTACACATGTGTGGAGAGGGAGTATGCTGTGTACAGTGCATGCATGTGTGTACACATGTGTGGAGAGGGAGTATGTTGTGTACAGTGCATGGGTGTGTACACATGTGTGGAGAGGGAGTACGCTGTGTACAGTGCATGCATGTGTGTACACATGTGTGGAGAGGGAGTATGCTGTGTACAGTGCATACGTGTGTGTACACATGTGTGGAGAGGGAGTATGCTGTGTACAGTGCATGCATGTGTGTACACATGTGTGGAGAGGGAGTATGCTGTGTACAGTGCATGCATGTGTGTACACATGTGTGCAGAGGGAGTATGCTGTGTACAGTGCATGTGTGTGTGTACACTCACATGTGTAGAGGGAGTATGCCATGTACAGTGCATGTGTGTACACTCACATATGGAGAGAGAGTACGCCATGTACAGTGCATGTGTGTGTACACTCATGTGTGGAGAGGGAGTACACTCTGTACAGTGTATGCATGTGTGTACACTAACATGTGGAGAGAGAGTATGCTGTGTACAGTGCATGTGTGTGTACACATGCATGTGGAGAGGGAGTACGCTGTGTACAGTACATGCATGTGTATGTACACATGCGTGTGGAAAGGGAGTATGCTGTGTACAGTGCATGTGTGTGTATACACACATGTGTGGAGATGGAGTACACTGTGTACAGTGCATGCGTGTGTGTCTTGGAAATTAAAGACCTTCATAACTCCTTCTGCTCCTTAACTCCTTAACTCTCCCTGATTACAAGGCAAGTACTTTACCAACTGAGCGACCTGCTCAGCCCAGGCTGCTGTTCTTTTATTGCTAACAGTCTATTGGAAGTTGCATACGATTAAGGTGGTAAATACTAAATTAATTATATACCATCAAAAAAGCAATAAAGAAGACAAATATTGAACTAAGCTGAAGAATAGGGAAGGGATTCCGACGGCTTCCAGGAGTGCTGGATGTCAGTGCGCCTCCCAGACAGAGGGAGCTTAAACAGATGCCTGAAGCAAGAAGAAGACAGGCAAATAAGAAGTAGATATCGTTTTTGAGAATCAAGGAGAGAGCATGTGTAAAGGCCCTGGGGCAGGAATGAATTTGGTCTGAAGACTAAACTGAAAGCTGACCAGCAGACCGGAGACATCAGTGGAGCAAACACTGACGTTCGCAGAAAGAGGCATTGGTCCACTGGCAAGATCAAGCCCACTGGAACCCATACCCTGTTAGACTTCACTCAAAACACATCTTCCATGAAATAACTTTGGCATCAGATTTGCTCAAACAATGTATCTAATTTTGGATAATAAAGATATAAAAAAAATAAAAAACAAAATAACTTTTGACATAACTCATGTCTTTGAAAACCCAAACAGCATATATCCATGCTAAAAGGAAGCTGCTGAGCAGGGTGGTGGAAAAATCAATGGTTTTCCTGTTGGAAAATAAATGTCAGGAGAGAAGAATATGTCTTTTGAGTTGACTCATGAGTGTACAAAGCTCTCCTTTCTTGACCAAACACACCATACCCCAGGAACCTCGAGATATCAAATGTTAGCATTTTCAGGAATTTCTCCAGACAGGGCTGAACTCAGTGGTAGCTTGTTGGGTCAGAAGGAGTGAGAAAAGGGAGAGCTGTAGTTCTGAAAAGAAGGAAGAATCAAAGTTCCCTGTCAGTTTCTACAAACTAAGTAGCTAGTATGACTCATAGCAGAGAATGTGGCACACCTTCAGAAACAGGAGACACTCAGAGCTCCATGAACCTGGCCAGGCTCCACCATGGGGGCCCTAGAAGCCTAGATAGATACTGGCCCCATCTCCAAAGATTTAGCTCCAGTGGGGCCCAAGAATCTGCCTTCTCTCAGGGGCCAGGTGTTCCTCTATCACAGATAAACACTGTCCTGAGGCTCTGCAAACAGGACAAGGACCAGGGCTGGAAGCTGGTCAGACCTCTGGTGTGAGGATGTCTGCACAACCCTCGGTTGCAGTCCTACCAGGCTCAGGTGCTTAACTTTACCCACTCTCGCCCCGTGGTTGCCTCTGAGAAAAAGCCTCACCTTGAATACAGCACTCGTTCTGCAACCCCAAGCAGCTCCCCAGGGCAGGGAAAGGAGACATCTGCAAGACTGGCTGCACTCACCTTAGCTTCTGGGCCACAGAGTGCCAATTCTAACTGGTCGTTTAACAATGCAGGAGAGACCCATTGCTTGGGTCTTTACTGAACTGCTTGTCTCCGTTTTCTACCATGTGAACACCTTCTCTTCTGAGAGGCGAGCATGAGTTCAATGTCGCCCATCACTTTCACAACCACATCCTTCTCCAACCCCTACCCTCATTCCTCTCCCCAAAGCAAAACCGTTTTTAAAAAATAGTTTTTAGTTAGGAGAGAGAGAGAGAGAGAGAGAGAGAGAGAGAGAGAGAGAGAATGGGCATGCTAGGGCTTTCTGCCACTGCAAACAAACTCCAGACGCAGGCACCACTTTATGCATCTGGTTTTATGTGGATACTGGGGAATTGAACACAGACCACAAGACTTTGCAAGCTAGCTCCCTTAACTGCTGAGACATCTCTCCAGCCCTGATAATAAATATTTTTTAAGTGTTCAACATTCTCAGGCACCAGAGACATGCAAATTAAAACTACCTTGAGAGTCCACCCCGCTATGGCCAGAATAGCTAGCATTTAAAAAATGGGCTGGAGAGATGGCTCAGTGGTTAAGATGCTTGCCTGCAAAGCCGAATGACTTTATGCAACCTGGGTTCAATTCCCAAATACCCACATAAAACCAAATGCACAGTGGTGCATGCATCTGGAGTTCCTTTGCATTAGCAAGAGGCCCTATGCACCAATGTTTCTCTCTCTCTTTCTCTGTCTCTCTGTCTCTCTCTCTCCTTGCAAATAAATAAATTAAATTATTTTTAAAGTGTTTAAGTGAAAATCCCCTACATGGGTGAATAAAGCTGCTTCTAGAAAACATAGGGTATTAATCAAAAATTCCAGTGGCAGAGATGTGATACCACCCAATGAGTCAGAGACACTTCTGAGACCCCTAAAACAACATTGACTAGTGCCATTGCTTTTGGTTGCCCACCAAAACTATTTCATAAGTTTTTATTTCTGAAGATGCACACACTTTGGCTGAAGAATGTAAAGAAAGCAAGTTCACACTGAGCTGGAGGCTTCCTCCCTGCTGGCTACTGGTCCTCAGCCAGAAGCTGCTGAGGATGAGTAAACATCAACAGACCTACCCAGCTGTGGGCCCTGTGTGCTGCACAGCTGACCTGCCAGGCAAGAGGTGACCGCTGGTGTAATAGTGGCATGAGAGTTGTAGAAGTGACCAACTGCTCTCGAAATGGACCTGAGGCCCACTCCATGGGAAGGAAGTCATGCCTGGTACTGTAAATCTGGCCAAAATCCTATGGTAAGAGACTTAGACCCTCATTATACGAACCAATACTGCAGCTATACTGTCATGGTTTGATGCAGGTGTCCCCCACAAACTAATGAATGTGCTCTGAATGAATGGTCCCAGCTGATGACAGTTCGGGAATTAGAACCTCCCTAGAGCTGTGTTGTTGGGGGCAGGCTTATGGGACTATAAGCCAGCTTCCCCTTGTCAGTGTTTGGCACACCTTCCTGCCGCTGTTTGCAGTGCTGTGGCAGAGGTGATGTCCACCCTCTGCTCATGCCATCATTTTCCCTGCCAGGATGGAGTCTCCCCTCAGGTCTGTAAGCCAAATAAACCCATTCCTCCACAAGCCTCTTTTGCTTGGGTTCTTTCTGCACATCAACAGAGCAAGTTAACTACAACATATACTAATTGGATAGCATGTCAAACCACCTTCTAAATATCTATGTTTGTCCCCATAGAGACTGGTACTGCCTCCAGCCTCAATCACCGAAGGTTCTTTATGCAAAAGGCAGAGGTTAATGCAGAGATGTGTAGCTGGCAAAGTTACCAAGACTAAGTGAGTAGAATATGCTCTGCTCTAAACCTCACCCTCCAAGGCTCAGGGAAACTAATGGAAGAGAGGGTGGAAGGAATGGGAAAGCAGAATGTGAAGTGAGAATACCTGCGGGATGCTGTCACTGGGACATGGCTGTGACATTTGTGCACTCACAGTGGATGAGGTTTCCTGTACAAGATTGAGCCTGCCCATATTGCTACATGGATGCGAGAGAGGTTCCTGAGACCGGGGCATTGGGCTGGACCAATGTCACCCAAGGGTCTTAGGCAGGAGAAATAGAGGAGCTATGGTCTTGGAAGCAGAGGTCTCAGTGGTGTGAGGAAGAGATAAATTCAGGGAAACTTCTAGACACTGAAAAGGCCAGGAAACAGAAGCTCCTCAGGGCTTGTCATCCTCTTTATTTTAACCCTGTATGACCCACACCAGACTGCTGACCTCCAGATCTATAAAACAATGAATTTGTGTCATTCTGAGACACCACGGTTGTGGCAATTTGCTATAGCAATAATTATTACTAATAAAATGATTAAGTGAACAATTGAATTATTATAGAATTATATAATTTGATATTATATATAAATAAATTGTTAAAACGCCACTTGAAGTTATAATGCATATTAATTTGTTAATATCTGTCTTTCTTCACAGAATGTAAACTCTCCACAAAGGCAAGGACTTAGCTTGTTCCTAGAAGTAATGCCAACACATGAAACACTCCCAGGCAGCATGCATAATACCTATTGAATGAATACTCAACCACTGGGAGTGGGTTTCTCTGTCCAGGGCTGAAGAAGACACAAGGACCTAAAGCTTGGAGTTTGGAGACACTAAAGGTACCGCATAGCTCCTATGTGCTGAAACCACACTCGGAGTCATGTAGGCTTGGATTTTATGGAGGGAAATTTTTATCTCTGGGTTTAGAAGACTCAATAGCCATTTTGTCCCCACTTTTGCCATTTCTGGGCTTTTGAAATTCTTTTGATACAGGGCTGGAGAGATGGCTCAGCGGTTAAGGCACTTGCCTCCAGTGCCTAAGGCCCCGGATTCAATTCCCCAGGACCCACATAAGCCAGACCCACAGGCAGTGGCCCTGGTGTGCTGGTGCTCTCTCTCTCTCTCTCTCTCTCTCTCTCTCTCTCTCTCTCTCTCTCTCTCTCTCTCTCTCTCTCTCTCTCTCTTTCTCTCTCTCTCTCTCTCTCTGCTTGAAAATGAATAAATAAAATATTTTTAAAACATTCAGCATTTCCTTTCTGTTATGATAAATCAAACTTCTAGGCTAACCCCTTTGCAAATAACTATAAACTATACAGCCAAACAATAGTCGTCATTTCCCCCCCTAAGTCTTATGACCTCCCTAGTAATGGGCTTTTTATTTGGTTTTCTGTACTAGGCTTCAAATACAATCAGAGAGTGGTTGGTTTCCTCTTGTTAGGTGTTTTGTCCCAACCATGAAGAGGCAACTGAACTGTAACATTTATTTTTAATTAGCATCTTTATTATGAATAATTATACAGAACATTTATGAATGTCTCACACATATGGTCATCTAACTTGTGCAAAGTGACCCCCAAAACAAGGAAGCTCCCTCCCTTGTGAAAGCTCTCTATTCCATTGTTTGTGCTAACTTGTCAGAAAAATCTTTCATATATTTAATAATATATAATTTTCATAAACCATCACGGACTCTGTTCTCAGAACATTACAGAAAGGGACTGGAAAAATAGCACAGCAGGTAAAGCGCTTGCCATGCAAGCATGAAGATCTAAGTGTGATTCCCACCACCCACAGGTATAAACAATTCCAATGTGCTGGCACACACTTGTAATCCCAGAGCTAGGAGGGCAGTGACAGGGAGATCTCTGGGGCCTACTGTCATCCAGTCTACCATCTGTGGCAAGTTCCAGGCCAATGAGAGACTCTGTCTCAAAAGAGGTGAGTGATGCCTGAAGAACAGCACTGAAGTTGTCCTCTGGTCTCCAGATGAATGTACACATATTTGCACACACAATATACATGCGCACCCAAAGACACACATGCACACCAAAATAAGAATAACATAGAAGGACTACATCTGGGTACATGACAGTCCTTCAGATACTCAAGGGCAGTTTTCATAATTGGCCCCAAGTTTTCAGTCAATAGAGAGAACATTCTCATTCCCAAGCTACTCTACTGACATTTCCCCCTCCTCCTTAATGACTGGCTTGTCAGCATCCCACGAAATCAGAGAAGTACCTCACTCTTCAAATGCTCACACGATAGAAGAAAGTCCTATCTCATGGAAAGTGGTCTCTGAAACCAGCACATGGTCTAAACTGAGAGCATTGCCAATGTCACCTTTGAAGAGGGCATCATCACTGCTCAAGAAACTCAACCCCAGGTTTCCTCTTCATGCAAGAAGTGACCTTAACTCAATGGGTCAATGAAAAATAAATTATAATAAAATTCATTTTTTAAAAAACTGTGTGTATGTGTGTGTGCTTAACGTAGTATCGTGGTGTGTTGCTGCATGATGCAGGCATGTGGATGCAAATGCATGCACCTCATGGGTATAGATGGGTAGGTCAGAGGAGGACACTGAGTGGTCATCTCCTATCACTCATCTGTGTATTGCTTGAAATGGCATCTCTTCCTCATCCTAGAGCAGCTGCTCATCAGGGAGCCCAACAATTCTCCACTTACGTGTATAACTAGGACCCAGGCCCCCTTCCCCTGGCTCATGGGTATAACTAAGGACCCAGGCCCCCTTCCCCTGGCTCACATGTAACTAGGACCCAGGGCCTCTCCTCAGAGTTAAACGTATAGCCTGGTCTATTATTCTTGTGGTGTGATTGAAGACCTATCCAGGAAATGTTTTTCAAAAGGTGGAAACACTGTACATTATTTTCCTTCCCCCCTCCTCAACCATTCATGATAAAGTTATCTCAGTAGAGTTCAAAGAAGCTGGACTTTGTTTATGCAAATATTTCACCACCTCACTTGAACAGGAGATTCCTATTTTGAATAATCTGTTGCATCCTGCAGAATTTGTGCTGGCAGGTATAACCTCACGGAAATAATATTCCAACCCTGCTTCCAGCTACTTACACCCCTCATCCCATTCAGGACAGCCACCAGGGCTTTCCTAACTGACCAGGTCTTGTGTCTTCCCTTGCTCTGGTCCCCCTCTTCATTTTTCCAGCATAAGTCCATAAGTGTGGGCTCATGGGATCCTGGAGGGGAATAGCTTCATGCAATTCAAGCCCTTATCCCAGACACATTCGTGTGCTCTGTACTGGGAAGGCACCTCCTCCAGCAAGCCAGGAGATGGGGCTATTTTGGTCCAGCAGGTGGCAAATCACAGCTGGACAGCTGCCCACTCCGCCTACTGTCCAGTCCACCCTGTGAGATGTTCTTGCTCTCTGTGTTCCTGCCTCTGACTTCTAGGGTGTCATCCTAACTCTGCAGCGTTGAAAATGAGCAGGGATCCTGACTCAGTCTGATAAACAGGTGCATCTTCTTCATCTTCTATAGACATGGATGCCTTTCTGCCTGTCGGTATAAAAATGCAACAGAGGCAAAGAATTCAGCTCTGTTGAACCAGCTCACCTGCTTCAAAGCCCTCAATTTGCAGATGAGAAGACCAAGTTGTGGAGAGACTAAACATCATTCCCAAATTCAGTAATACAACAGCAATGGGCACCAGCAGCCCTCAGATCTGTGAGACCTTCCATTCTAAAAGGAATTGTCAGTGAAGGTAAAGGCTGGGAAGAAGCCACATGTGGACAAACTGCTCTGGTGTGAATACATCTGCCTATGTCTGCAGATTCTTAAGTAGCATCACATGTATGGTTCTACAGGCTGATTGTTCTGTCTTCCACTTGATAATATTTGAGTGTCCTCCCCACAGTTACAGATAGTTCTGCCTCCTTACAAAATTCCTGCCTCTTGGGTGATCACAGCAGTGAGAATGATTGCTGAGACATGTAAGTCAGATCCTACAACCTCCTGCTTGAACGTCAATGACCTCCCACAACTCTCCCTGCAAAGGTCACACAGCCCAACCCAATGCCTTGCCCCTCACTTCCTTCTAGACCTCACTTCTATATAGCCACACAGATTTCTTTCAATTTCTTAAAGGCAGGAGGCTACTTCCTCAACCTTGAGACCTTCTAGAATGTTCTACTTTCTCATTGAAATACCCTCTCTCTCCATACACATACACACAGTACATATGTGTAAACATGTACACAGAGACCAGGCTATTTGTTTGTAAATGTTCATGCCTCCACACACAAACACACATCTGCTTCATCTATCTCAGGGCTGGAGAGTTGGCTCAACAGTTAAAGGTGCTTGCTTGAAAACACACTGTTGGCCAGGGTTCAATTCCCCAGCACACACATAAAGGTGGTGCATGCAATGGAGTTCATTTGCAGTGGCAGGAGGCCCTAGCATGTCCATTTCTCTGTGTGTGTGTCTCTTTCTGTCTCTCTCTGTCTCTCTCTCTCTGTGTGTCTCTCTCTCTCTTTCTCTTTCTCCCTGCAAATAAAGAAAGAAGGAAAGAAGGTTTTAAAATTTTTAAAGCTCAGCTCAGGTATTGCCTCTGTGTCATTAAACCTCCTACACTTCTAACTCCATTCCAAATTACATCAGCTCAGCCGCTATTCATTCTCAAGGGAGCCCTTGTTTTCTTGGCATTGTAACTCCAGAGTATAGATCCACATATACTCATGTGTAGGATGGTTTGATGCCCCTGTGTCTCCCCATGAAACTGAGAGACTCAAGTGAGGCAGAAGCCTGCTTGCACACCACAGTATCCTCTCTGCTCACCCAGTACCTAACAAGTATTATTGTTCATGAAGTGAGTAAATCCATGGAGATACCAAAGGAGTGGAGAACAGAAGCAAGCAGTAAAGGAAATATTTTCAGAGGTAAAGGTCTCTGTCCCCTAGTCCCAGCCTGAAACCCAGAGGGCAAGTGAAAATTGCAGCCCTTAAATTCGGGTTTAAAAGGAATCTTCCCTTCTGTAATTTTTAAGATAAATTCATTTCTGATGGTAACCCCAGTCTGCCTGACTGAAGGGTGAACTTCTGATGGGAGTACCCTCCCCTCCAACCCTCAATGCCTCCACCACCACCACCACTTGCCTATCATGAACAAACCCTTTGGACAATCACATGATGTGTGACAGGAGACAAGCTCTGGAACCTCCAGGCTGTCATGGAAACCTCAGATTTCTTCCAGGCCCACACCAGCAGTGACCACTGGAAGCGTGACTGGCCTATTCTCTTTCTGAGCCCTGTTCCAAGTTTCTGCCTTCCTAGGGACGGACACCAGTCACCATCTCTGTGAGGCCTTATAAGGGAACCATCACAGTAAAATGCCCAGATCCTCATGACCTGAGAGATATCCGCACAGAGCATGAAGTACCACAATTTAGCTTTATGCTAGGAGATGAAGGCTTGGGTCTCTCTGCCTGCCCCTGGACAGACTGCCCTTCCCTTCCCTTTCCAGTTGGGAATCGCTGGAACCTTCCTTTCTCTTTGCCCCAAACACATCCTACAGTGTCTCCCAATCCCCTGTGGGCTGCAGACTGCTTCTCCTGTCAGAAGTCCCTGAGGCAAGAAGCCCAGAAGGGCTAACCGACCTGCTTCAAAAGGGGCCAATAAGAGAAATGAGTGTCCATGAGCAAATTAAAATTCCAGGAAGTCTTTCTGATGACTTTTACGCCTCCCTCCCTGCCTGAGCCCGAGCCATCTGCCATCTGCCAGAAGGTTCTGAAGGGAGTGGGAGGGGATGCAGACCAAAGACAGGAACCTCAGGAGGGATTGAAAGGCAGCAGGCAGGCAACTGGGGGTGATTCTTTAAGCCACCTCAGAGAATTCCCTTCTCTCAGTCCCCATATCTGCTTCTGCTGCTTTAAGAGTCTCTTCTGAGATCCTGATGATGGAACTGTTTATACCTCCATGGACTTGCAACTGAGCTGAGTTGGATAGTGGTGTCTTCGTTACTTTTCCATTTTGATAACAAAATCCCTGATGCTGAGTCATTTTTAAAGAAAAAAGGGGTATAATTAACTCATAGTTCTGGAGGCTGAAATCTCAGGATTCAATGGTCCATGTGTTTCAGCCCCCAGGAAGGGACTTCTAGTTACGTCACAACATGAGAGATGACAGGATGTGACAGGAATACATGTGGGAGAGCTCACATGGTGGGAGAAGACGCGAAGGACTGCAGAGGGGCCAGGATCTCAAACAGTCTACTCACGAGACCTGCTACATGCCTTCAAGACAGCATTGATCTATTATGAGGGTGGAGCCCCCACCGCCTGTTACCTTCCACTGAGTCCCCCTCCTCAATCACCCCTCACTGGAGACCAAGCCCATGAACCTGCGGAGAAATCCTTCCCAAGGGTGGTCTCAAGACCAGTGAGTCAAGGAAGCCCTCCTGGGAATGGATGGTTAGGTCAAGAAGATCACAGGCCTACAACCTCACAATGAACCAACCAGAAGGATCTTCTCAGGCCTGAACATCAAATCCCACAAATGTACCCACTGGAGGTGTTCTTTCAAGTAAATTACACTTTCTTGATGCCCAGCAAACAAGCCAAGGGGTGGACTGTGAGACCTCCAACCCAACCACAAAAGCACCAGTCATCCACGCCCGTATCTGGCTTCCAAGAAGAAGGCGTTCACCTGAGCTCAGCTGTTATCTCTGGCAGCTCTGCAGCCCTCCCAGGAAGACCTGCCGGATCCCACTCTGGCTGCTGCCCTTGGGTGAACTGCAGGAGACAGGAGGACTTGTTTACTTAGCTGATCCGCAGAGCAGCCCAGCTGGCTCATACCTCAAAGGCAAAGACTCCTCCTCTGCTTATTGGCACTATTTTGGGCCAAGGAGGCAGAGAAGGGACAGACGCTATCCTCTCATCGGTCTCTGCCAGGCACATAAGCCAGGACCCGGCTGTAGTCAGAGGAGCCAGTGTGACACAGAACTGGAGGTCATCCACAGTGTCACTGGAGTGGAGCATCTCCCTACCAGAGGCCTCCTTGACCAGAAACATGCACCTGCATCCCAGCGCTGATAAGCAGCGAGGTTGCAGGGGCCTCACCTTACCATATCTTACACAGAGAAAAGAACCCCAGAGGATAAAGTGCCACTGACTATAATGGCTATCATGAATATTTGTTGAGGAAAAGAATAACTGAGGGGAACGCATGGCTTCATGGCTTCTGGAACTTCTGCAGGTGATCTGAGGATTCGCTCTATGATTACTGCCTTGGTATAGCAGTTACTTTCTCATGGCTGGGGAAAAACACCCAACCAGAAGCCTGCTATGAAAGGAGAGGGTTTATTTTAGGCTTCTAGTTTCAAGGGGAGTTTCATCATGGCAGAGTAGACAGACGGTTGGTGTGTCATATCTTATCACAGCAGGAGGGAAGAAGCAATAAGAGTGAGCTACTTAGCACTGACAAGAGAGGTTAGGTTATAAGATTCCAAGGCTGGCCCTCAGTGGCACACCTCCTCCAGCAAGGCTCTACCTCCTAAAGGCTCCACCGGCTGGACACCTAACACCCCAACCACCACACTGGGTGAGGAAACCCATGTTCATTCAATAACCACTTACTGGGCACCTCTCCCATGCTAGCCATTGTGCTGGGAAAACCGTGGCCAAGAAGCTCCTGCCTGCATGGAGGCCACACCATCAGGAGCTTAATTCGAGACCTGCAAGAGAGTGGAATGGGGCTGGAGAGATGCCTGTGTTTAAAGCTCTTGCCTGCAAAGCCTAACGAACCCAGTTCGATTCTCCAATATCCATGTAGAGTCAGATGCAGAAAGTGGTGCATGCATCTGGAGTTGGTTTGTAGTTGCTAGAGGCCCTAGCACACCTATTCTCTCCCTGTCTGTCTGTCTCTCTCCTCTCTGATTGCAACTAAATAGATAATTTTTTAAAAGAGAGAGAGATCTGGGTGTGATGACACACGCCTTTAATCCCAGCACTTGGGAGGCAGAGGTGGGAGGATCACTGTGAGTTCAAGGCCAGAGGAAAGAACTTCCAACCAAAGGAGCCTCCACGAGGAGGCTTCCCAGGAGACAAAAGGACAGAAGATCCACACTGCAGACTCAGAGAAGACTGCAGGCAGGTAGGGCAGTCAGAAGCTACTGTGGAGATTGAGGGGTGACCACACCTCCCATTCCAATCCCAGCTCCGTGCTTTCTATTGCGTGTTCTTGAACCCCTTCCTCACTTGGAACCCAAGTTTGTCACCTGTAATAAGATGGTGACATGAAGAGTCAGGGGGTTGAATGACTGGAAGGCCTCAGGATGCCATTGGTAATCATAAGAGCCTAGCTGAGGCAGGAGCCTGAATCCAAATCATGGGGGCAGACTGTGTCCAGATGTGCATGAAGGCAAAAGAATCTACAAGCCCTGAACAAGGGCAGCGGGAGCCTGGCACTGCTCCTGCCTCTGATACTTTGTAGCTGGAAGCTCTGTCCCCTGGGAAGGTGCTGGCTGGCTGCTCTGTGCCTCAGTTTTCCCACCTGTGAAATGGAGAGAATATTGGTGTCTCCACATACCTCACTGCATGGTGCCATATGGCACCACTATGTTCTTATTTTTCTCAGGTTCAAACTTGGAAACACATGTGTTGGCATGGGACTCCATGTCCAGTGGAGAGGAAGGTCCTCACGCTTGCTTCCTGGAGCTCTAAGGCTGTGCTCCCACACCACCTGGGGAGACTGGAAAACTTGGACTCTGGCTCAAGAGCTTTGGGGTGAGCCTGGGTTTCTGCGTTGCAGACAAGCTCCCAGGAGCTAGTACTGCCGACCACAGAGCACACTTTATGAGTAGTGACACTCTCTAGAGGCCCAGTGGTGACAATCCTCAGGGCAGGCTGACAGAGATGACCAGAAGGGAAAGTGGGACCCAGGAGAGGGCTCACAGATGCCAAGCCTCTCCTTTGCTAACGGTCACCTCGAGGCTTGCAAGGTATCAGGTCGTATTCCACGTCTCATTTATTCTTCTAGTCCCTGCAACACTCCTATCTGACAGGAGGTCCAGAGTGCACACATCACTTGTCCAAGGTCACATAGCACACCGTCCATATGCCTCTAACCTCAGAGCTGAACCCCAAACGGAAGAGAATGAAACACAGAAGGAGGGCAAGTCCCTGTCATAGCACATTCCTGGCGCGAGCTGGGTCACTGAATAATGGCAGTGTCCCAAGGAGAAAGTCCCGAGCTTCCCTGGGTCCCATCCTGCCCAGCGATCCTCTCCTTTCTTCTCTGGGAGGTGCAGCAGGGTCTACCCAGCAACTGTGGCCCCTTCCTGCTTCACTGGGCTTACTAGCGTTAGCTCTGAAGCCCAACTGTCTGGCTTCAGATCTCGGCGTCACTGCTTATGACTTACCTAGCCTTGCAAGACTCAGTTTCCCCAAGTCCCCATTTGAGGATTAATGTGATAATTATTAAAGGTTGAAGCCTCAATCCCCTGCTGGACAAACAACAGCAGCCCCATAACCATGCTGTGTATGATTAGTAAGGTGGAAATCACAGCAGGCCACAGGTCCTGAAGGGTGTGACCAGCCACTGGGCTGAAGCAGTGTGAAGGACTCTCGCATTTCTGGCTGGAATTCTTGGCCATTGCATTGGCCAACGTGTTCACACGGTTTCCTGTGGACAATGGAGACTGCATCACATGGATGGGGCCCTCGATCACACATCAGGGAAGTGCTTTGCACAAACGTTTGGATCAACTTTCCATGACTTTGGCCCAGAGCCTGCGATGAGTCACACTTGCAGTCCCATCTCTGTGCCAGACAGGGTCCTGAGGCTGTGTCCCAGTCCCTGCCTGCCTCCCCCCCCCCCACCTGCTGTCACCACCCCCAAGGAGCCCAGGAAGAAAGCAAGACTGTAAGTGATGTGAATGTCAATTTCCAGGCTGGCCCTCCAGGATTTGTTAATGTTATTAAAAGATATTCCAAGTCATTATTGCAGCATTATGGGACTCGGCTGATTGCAGCTAATCTACGGCTCCTTTTGTGCCTCTAATGGAGGGGGGCGTTGTGTGAAAGAACCCGTTCTGTGCCTTTTTTCCTAAAATTTCATTTCAGAAAAATAGCTAGGGGCAAAATGTGATGTTCACCCATTGAAAGTGAGTGAGATAAGAGTGCAAACATCCACCCGAGTGGTTGAATGACAGAACAGGGCTTTCTTTATTCAGCCCACAGCCCCTGAAGACAATAGATGCCCGATGAACTAAGGGCCAGAGGACAGTCACTTGGTGAGCCAGCTGCTGCCTCAGCTCCTCTCTTGCCACCTCTGATTACATCAGTGACAAATTCTTGTTAGTGTGGTTTCAACACTCTCTGACATAGATCATGTCCCCTTCTTAACACTTGGGTCACAGCAAAGCCTGCTGGGGCTAAAACCCGGCTGAGTACTTACTATACAGGAGCTCTGTGAACTTGGGCCGAGTAGCTGTTTCTTTAAGTGTGAAGTGAGGTAATAGTCTTCCCTCATTAGAGCAAAGCTTCTTAAATTGTGAATACGACCTCTAACAGGATTAAGTAACTGAATGTGGGGTTCCACATACATACATACAAAGTTTTCTTTTATAGAAAATCATGACTTAAGTATGCAAACAAAGACTTAATATTTTTCTACCATCATTCCTCAGCAGGAGAATATCAAATTAGTGTATCTTTGGATTGGATTGTTAGAAAAACAAGTACATCCATCTCATTAATATGGGAATTGACTTTCATCTATAATAAATGTCAAAATCATATGTATACGAAAGAATTGTTTTAAGGGGCTGGAGATCAGCAATTAAAGCACTTGCCTGCAAAGCCTTAAGTACTGGGGTTTGATTCCCCAGTACCCATGTAAATCCAGATGCACAAAGAGGCACATGCATCTGGAGTTCACTTGCAGGGCTGGAAGTCCTGGCAGCACCCATTCATTCTCTCTCTCTCTCTCTCTCTCTCTCTCTCTCTCTCTCTCTCTCTCTCTCTCTCTCTCTCTGTGTGTGTGTGTGTGTATGTGTGTATGTATCTTCCCGCTTGCAAATAAATAAATAATATTTTTAAAAAGGTATCCCCCCAAGTGATTATGGAGTCTTGAGCCCTAGAGCTAGGTAGGAGAGTTCAGACTAGAAGTCCTCAGCTACATTGAGTCGTTTTTGCTCATAAGATAAATAACTAAGGAAATCATATCATTTTTCAGGGTTTTCAAAGAATTTAGGCAGGGCACAAAAACAACTTAGAACTCAGAAGACTGTTTTCTTTGGGGTATGTGCAAGATATGCCTTTGGGGGTCTTCATTTTTTTTCTTTTTCAGAAAACTAGATTCAAGTTGAATTAGAAAATTCTGCGATGACTTTTCATAAAAGGTATAAGGGCAGCCAGGAAAGCATTTGTCTCTGGAAAATCAAGGATGAATTTGCGTGGCCCCAGGGTGGCCTCGGTGGCCAGATTTACTCCACAGCAAGAGTAACTAACAAGCTGCTCTGAGTGGCTACTGGCCCAAACCAGAACATCACATCCCCAATTCTTCCTCTACAGTAGGCAGGGCTGGAGACCTTTTAATTCCCAACTTTCCTTAGACAAGGGCTTTGGAATCCAGGGAGCAGGTTTGAGGCTTCCGTGGGAGTAGGCAGCCTACTCACCCTCCACCTGTTCTGGGGAGCACACTGCACCACTCTACACCTGCCTCTCCAAGAACAGCCTCGGATCTTATGAAGTGGGACAGGGCAAAGAGGAAGCATTTGATCCAAAACCAGGGACTAAAGATCTACCGTGGGGAGCAGGCTCCAGCCAGGCTTCCTCCTGCACCACCCTGCGTGAGGTCAGGAGAGTCATGGAAGGCTGAGGGGCAGGCTGTCTGGGGACAGTGTGGACCTAGAGACTGTGACCCTCTCTAAGGAGGCCAGTGTCTCAGCTCCCCGTCACCTGTTACCTTGTGACATAGCCCCAATATTATTATATATTCCCATTACTAAAAAGGAACCAGGAGTCAGAATAGGGATATAGCCCAGTTGGTGTTTGCCTAGCATTCATGAGGCCCTAGATTCCATATTAACACTGTATGATGCCAAGTACAGAATTTAGGAGGATCAGAAGTTCAAGATCATCCTCACTACATAGCAGGTTCACAGCCAACATGGACTCCATGAGGTTCTATCTCAAAAAAAAGGGGGGGGGACCTAGATTTGTATTTTTAATGGGTCTGTATTTTAAAAGGTCAGTGACTAACTTGCTTCCCCCCTTCCCCACCAAGGGTGTCAAACTTGTGAGGGAAGCCAGGATAGTCTCTTATTTTTCCTTTCGTCACAGGCTTGAACTTAGTGCCAGGTATACAGTAGAGACTTCGTAATGTTGGTGACCAAATGCCACAATGGAAAAAAAAATACCAAAGGCCAACAGTCACTCCTGCATTCTTAAGGAATAATGGCTGACATCCGCAGAGAAGTGAGCAGCCACTGTGATAAAAACAGTGATGGAGAGGCTGAAGTTAATGAAGTCAAGGTCAGACTGGGAGGGAAAAGAAAGGTAGAGAATTTTAAAATCCATTAGTCTGAGTCACAGATGGGATATGTCACTTAGAGACAGAAAGTCTGGATTTGAGTCATTGTTCAACTAATTAGGAGCCATGAAATTTGGGACAAACCATGAACCCACTGGGTCTTAGTTTCCTCAACCTGAAACAGAGCCCAGGATTACAAATCTCCCAGAGGTGATGGCACCACGTAGGAGGATGAAATTTAAAGTGCTTTGTAAACAGAAAAGCAGCCCAATAGGAGAGAGGGAACAAGAAAGTGGAATCACTAGAAGAAGATGAGTCAGGAGGAGGATGTGGGGCCAACACGATGTCTGTGCTGCCTGCATCACCAAACGAACATGTCAAGACAAGACTGCTAGTGACTTGGCCTTGGCTTAGTCACCCTGATTAACAGGTGCCTGGTCCGTTTATTTGAAGCTTGATTCTGACCCAGCTGACTGGCTAAGTGGGAAGGAACTCCTGAACTTGGCCAGTGCCTGGGGAAAGCTATTACTGAAGCCAAAAGCAAAAGCAACCTTCCCCACCCATCCCAAGAACAAGCCGATCATCCCTGAAGCTCATCGTACTGTTTCCCTACGAGGAGCCTGAGTAACGATTCTTCCAGGGCCTCCATGTGGATGAAGAGGGTTCACCACTGAACAAGCTCATCCAAGGTGTGAATTATTTATGTCCGTAACATGTGAGTTTACAAAGATCCATTAACAAAAAATTACATCTGGCAGCCACTTCTAAACAACCGCAGTAACTGTGGTTTTCGGTAGTGAACGAGGCAGTAAAACAGATCAGCTACCCTTCCTGCCCTTGAACTCAGAAGCGAGAGAAATGTGGCTCTGTCTGCTGTCACTTTGAACCATTTAATTAACCTCTCAGAGCCTCAGTCTCCTCAAGAGAAAACAGGGCTGCTAATGGCTACTTTCAAGAAACGTTGTGAGGGCAAGCATCTTTGCAGAATGCAAAATAGTCCAGGGTTTCTCTCAGAGAAAGAAATCCAAAAAGGTAGCTAAGATGTCCACTTCCATGCCTGCTTCTGAGTGCTATCTTGGATCCAGTCCCTTTCTGCTGAGATCTGGAAGATTCTAGATTGTGAAAGGTGGGACTGTCATTCAATGAAGACTTTTGAACAAAGGGTTTGTTTTCTTGGAGTCAGAAAGTATCTTGAAGGCCCATAACAAATTCATAGGGAATTCAAAGAGGACCCAGCAGGGAAAGGTTACACTCCATCCATGGGTTCTTTAACCTGCCTAGCTGTTCTTTGGGAATGTTTTGTTATAGTTTTTGTCATTTGTTTTATTGGAGCAGAAGGTAGGATATAGTTTGATGAAAGGTGTTCTCTGCTAAACATAATTGGACCTTTTTGTTGACTAGAGAGATAGACTGAAAGGAACAGGGTAATAACTGGCTCATGGATGAGTTATTACTATGTCCCAGACAGAAGATTGGCTTCTATGTCTCCAAACCTTGTTAAGCATGAGTCATCATTAGTCTAAATTATTAATTATTAGACAATTACTATCCTCAGAGAAACTACTCTGTCCTTAGATCACTGTTATACTCAGTGCAAAGCATTCCTTGTGTGATCTGAGGTCAGGAAAGGCCCATGTCCCAGTCATAGAGAATTCTCTATAGATTGGACCTGCACACCTTGGACCTGCAGTTTAGCCTAACAGACTTCTTGTCCTATTGCTTTGCTTTGATATTCAAACCGGTTCTCAGCACAACAAACTAGAAACCTACAAGAAAGTCAGGAGACAAACAGGAGACTAGTCACCACAGCAAGTCTGATAACCCATGAAAGGTCAATGGAGACAGACATCAGTAATACCCAACACAACCAAGGGCAAAGTTCCAGAGATACTTAAGATCTCAACAATAAAGCAGACTCGAAATTCACCCACTATGACTCAGGGAACTGAATGGAAGAGGGGGTAGAAAGATTGTAAGAGCCATGGTGGGGGAGAATATCCAGAGACATCGCCCCCCCTCAGCAACAACACACAAGGGGGAAAGAAAAAAAGAAAGAGAAACTGGCTCCCTCTGGTGCAGTTCATAACCCCTAACCTATGGACAGATCCAGTATGTGTACCAAGGATGTACCCCAGTGGGCAGGGGACAGATAGGAGGGAAACGGGGACACATTCACAAGGGTTGCTCATACAATGTATATACTTATTCATAATAAAGATATTAAAAATAAAAGAGACAGGGAAGAAACCAACTGCTCTCTGCTAGCTTAGAACCCCAATCAAACAAGTAGTGCAAGGTCATAAGACAGCTCAGCCAAAATTCAAAAACTATCAGTGCTCTTAACCATCTTGCTAGTCAGCTCTCCACCACTATAACAAAATGCTCAAAATAGTCAACCTAAAAAGAAGAAAGGGGGCTGGAGAGATTGTTCAGTGGTTAATGTGCTTACCTGAAAAGCCTAATGACCTGGGTTCAATTCCCCAGTACCCACATAAAGCCAGATGCACAAAGTGGCACATGCATCTAGAGTTCATTTACAGTGGCTGGACACCCTGGCATGTCTCTCTCTCTCTCTCTCTCTCTCTCTCTCTCTCTCTCTCTCTCTCTCTCTCTCTCTCTCTCTCTCTTTCTCTCTCTCTCTCTCTGTCTCTCTCTCCCCCCTCTCTCTCTTGCAAATAAATTAATAAAAGTTTGTTTTAAATTTCAGTTCAGGACCAATTGGTCCTAATCATTGTGGTGTGGCAGAATAGTACCTCATCATGGAGTGGTGAAGGAGATCTGTTAGCCTTAGAGCTGAGTGTGAAAGACAAGAAGAGATCAGGGTTCCATGATTCCCTTCAAGGACACACAGCCTCAATGGCCCGAGTCTTCTCAGCAGTCTGCACTTCTTAAAGGTTTCTACCACCTCCCAACAAAGTCAAGCTGGGGTTAGCCTTTAGCACATAGACCTTTCAGTGTACGTAAGATCCAAACCATAAAACATTACAGACACATACAAGTCACACGGATTCAATTAAAGACTTTGTAAAAGCAGACAGAACCCACAGGAGAGAGGAAGAAATCTAGTGGTCTATGTCCTCTGTCCCTCCACCAATGGCCACAGGCTCCATGATGAGTGTCCTACAGAAGATGTGCTCCACTGGTCCACAGTGACCCTAGAATTTAAAGACACACTTTCCCACTCCACCTACATGGGGGCCACCTATTTCGTCAGCAGCTCTGAGAAGCAGCAGCATTCTGGTCCGGAACTGAGAGAAAAATAGCTGTTTTGTCACCATCAGTTTTCAACAAGAGCCAATGAGCTCTTCTAAAAGATGCTCCAGGATGGGTTGGACCACATCCGACCTCTCTCCTTAGGTGCTGCGTCTTCTGCCTCCTGACCAAACAGGAGGGTGGTAGGGAGCAGGAGAGCTGGTTCCTACTTCTTCCTCTGCCATCAAAATGGAGGTGACAGCCCCTCCCTGCTGAGATGACCAGGAAGGATCCATTTGATTAAGAAGTCCTCACTTGGGAGGGAGGGTCTAGTCTCTGCCACCCCAGGAAACTGGGTCAAACCAGGCTGAGCTCCACTAGAGGACCCCCTAGACACCCTGGAGACTCAAGTCACATGACACCCACCCACCAATGCCCTGCCCAGGAACCCTGTGATATTTAGAGTTGGATGGAGTTTCTTTGTGGTCCCATGGGAGAATTAAAAAGACAGTTTCTTTTTTTTAATATATTTAATTTATTCATTTTCAAGCAGGGAGATACAGAGAGAGAGAGAGAGAGAGAGAGAGAGAGAGAGAGAGAGAGAAAGAAGCACCAGGGCCACCTCCTTGTGGGTCTGGCTTATGTGGGTACTGGGGAATTGAACCAGGGGCCTTAGGCACTGGAGGCAAGTGCCTTACCCACTGAGCCATCTCTCCAGCCTCCCAAAAAAGATAGTTTCTTGACCTAGAGATCAACCACAGTAGGGCTGGGGCTCAGACACAGACTTCAAGAAATAAAGACAGGCTGAAACTCCCCTCCATTCAAATATCCCTTCTCCCAGATCCCAGAAGCTAGATAATCTATGTCTCCATGACAGAAGAAGGCTAACAGGAGCCAAGAAAAGGAAAGAGATCATTACCAACCGACTATGAGCTGGGCTGTGGGATCCAGGTTTTTTTTTTTTTTTCATTAAAGCTGAAAGAGGGAAGGGGGAAAGTGACCAAGGGGAGGCCACAGAGAGGCTGACAGCTCGTGGCCAAGCCACTGGGTAAACCAGAAAGACTTCCTCCTTTTGCTGGTGGTTTTGGTCTTCATTGTGCCAAACAACAATCCACATTGCCTTTGTGGTCCTTAAACGAATTGACCCATTTTATTCAAATAAATACACCAATTGTTTCTATGCCAGGCAGCACAGCCTTCATGTTCTGCTGCAACTTAGTGAAGTTTCTCGCATAGCAGCTTTGTATGCCTGCCGGGCTGATGAAATGAGCAACTTAATCACAGGCCCTGAGCCAATGTGATTGCTGGAGGAGAAAATCAAACATAACAGTCTCTGTGTCCTGAAGGTCCAGGGCCCTTGGAACTGGATAGAAAATAATTCTCTTTGGAGCTGGACCCAATTGCAGTGGTTAGATCCTTCCCCAGTGGAATTCCACTGGGAAAGACTCTAGAGACGGACACTCCAGGTCCTATTCCTCTGCTACCCACACTGTGCTCTGTCCAGGGGTGTGCCCTGACTGCTGTGGCCTTCAAGTTGGAGAAGATCCCCTCTGCTCCTAACCAGGGTTCTCTGCAGACCAACCTACTCTGCAAGCACTGAAAAGCCAAGCCCCACCCTGTTTCCAAAGGCTGAGCTGGGTATGCCTCTGCTATTGCACACTTACACTTGTAACCAGTGTGGGCATGATCCTACATGTGTGACAAATGCATCACTATACCAAGATGTCCGCTGTCTTAAATATCTTCAGTGTCTAAGTTGGGATGCAAGCCAAAGACTTCCATGGCCTGTGGTCTTGCATTTACTCTTCGATTGCTGTGTGGTTGTATTCGTTACTATTCTTGTTGCTTCTGCAAAATACCTGACAAGAACAACCAAAGAAGAGAGGTTTATTGTAGTCCATGGTTTTAGGAGACATAGTCCATGAGGCAGGGAAGGCAAGGTGGCAGAAGTGGGGCGTCTGTGGATGCAGAGACAAGTGAATGCCTGGTCTTGGTTCAAAGTCTCCTTTGTCCCTTTTTTTATTGAGTCTGAGTTTCCAGCCCATGGATGGGGCTGTCCGCATTCAGGGTGGCTCATCGCTTCCCCATTAAACCAATCTGGAAACACCTCACAGTCACCCTCAGAGGAGTGTCTCCTAGGCCATTCCAAACCCAATCAAGTTGACAATGAAGACTTCTATCATGGTGGGTTTGTCTTATCTTTTCTCCCCAGATTATAAATCACTGCTTTAAACTATCTCTTGGACTCCAAAATCAAGATTAAAGGGGGGGGGGTTATTGTTGGTTTTTCAGGGTTGGGTCTCAATCTAGTTCAGGCTCACCTAGAATTCACTATGTTGTTTCTAGCTGGCCTTAAACTCAGAATTCTCATATTTCTGCCTCCCAAGTGCCTGGATTAAAGGCATGCACCACCATGCCCAACTTTAAAAGAAGGTCTAGAAGGTGTCTTTTCTACTCTGTGCTGTCTCCCTGCCTTAAACCCTAGTACATGGCTGGCTCTCAGTTGGCACTGGGAAAATATCTGGCAACCTAATCAGGAGGCTGATTTAAAGGCAGCTTCAGGTCCTTGGCTCTGCTCCCTCGGTTAAGCTGGAGCTGGCAAGGATCTCAGCCGTCACCTACGAAGCACCTTAATATATTTATATGCATACAAACATGAAACTGTCGGCTCCATAGGAGAGAGTAAAATCCCCGTCCCTCCCCAGGGCAGCCGCTAAGCCAAGATTGAAGTACAAGCCCCTCCATCTGGAAGGTGATTCCAGAAAGCACCAGTAGGGGATTTGGAAAGATGGAGAGGAGGCAGCTAAAATATGACATGTAAATGTCCAACGGAGTGGTGCTCCCCATGAGACTCTGGGGAAGCATACAGGCTGGCGCCTGAGCCGCCCCCACCAAGGGGAATTTTCTGCTAACTCTTGCCTGGTTGAATGATAGGTTTGGAGGCATTGATCCCCAGCACGTCTAGGCAGCGCTGTAGACTGGTAGCATGTGAAAGCCGTGAAGAGGAGTCCCAGGTGCTCAGTAAGAAACTGCTGAATTAAGAGTCCAGGGACAGGGTGGCCTATAATCTCCAGTGCCTACAACAGGACCTGGCACACGGTGGGTATCAAAGACAGAGGTGTATAAATGAGTACAATTATTCCATTGGCTTTCTAAAACTTTTTTTAAAATATTTGATTTATTTATTCGCAAACAGAGGGAAAGAGAGAGAATGAGAAAGTGAACAAGTATGCCAGTACCTCTTGCCGAAGCTGAAACACCAGATACATGTGCCACTTTGTGCATCTGGCTTTTCGTGGGTACTGGGGAATAGAACCTGGGCCCTCAGGCTTTGCAAGCAAGTGCCTTTAACTGCCGAGACACCTCCCTATCCCCAAACTCTTATCCTTGAAAAGAGGTCCCTTTCTCTAAAGGAAATCTTGCAACCAAGTTTTCCTCTTTAATATAGCAGATTAAAGAGGTCTTCACTGAGTTCGAGATCAAAGCCTTCCTAATCACACAGACATGAAGGAACACTGGGAGCCCCGCAGAGTGCCTGACAGGTGGAGCCCTGATCTAATTCACTCTCCTTGTTTTACAAACAGGACATCGACGAGTACAGTGTCTGGTGATGCCATGGGTTAGTGCAGGTAGCTAAAGGCAGCCCAGGAGAGTGGGCAGGCGAGGGTGGGCACCACCCCTGAGCTCACACAAAGTACCTGGGAGCACCTGACTGAAGACCAAGACACTCCTTTCAAGCCTCGAACGAGGACAGCAGGACGGTTGCAAAGTCACGACACCTCCACCATCTCCAGGACACAAGGGACTTAGTCCTTGCCATTTATGTCCCAGCACTAAAGTGGGTTAACAGCCAAGGGACACGTCAACACCACCCACTGTCACCGTGGCTGACTTCTTTCACAGGTGCCAGAGGAGCTAGCATCATGGACAGCAGACTCCATATAGCCATGAGGAATTGGGTCAGCTTGTCCCTAGGAAGGCGTACTGAGCAACGCATCTGGAGTGGGGGACCAGGCACAAAAGCCTGGGGAGCTCGAGTACACAAGTTTGTGCTAGAAAGTCAAGTTTGAGGTCAGTTAGCTGGAAAGAGCTCTCGATTTGTCTGGACAAAGAAGGAGAGGGATGTAGAAGGAAAATGCTTTGGCCTTGCCTTCTACGGGCTGTCACATTTCCTGTGACAACTTCTGGATGATGTGCATGGCACTCACCCCTCTGAGCAAAGATTTCTCACTGCCAACACTGCCTTCCTTGTAGGCTTCGCATCAGTCTGAAAGAAGGTGAGGCAGCAAGTCACCTGACTGGTTTTAGGGATGTGGGGCGGGGGGAATCCCTCTCCCTTGTCTCTCTAGAAGTCCTGGGTGTTCTCGGTCCTGCTAAGGAAGGTGCGTGGAATTAGCATAAGTCTTGCCCAAACAATGCACGATGTTATATGTCTCAGTCAAAAACTTGTTTGGGGGACTGGAAAGATGGCTAGGGGGTTAAAGGTGCTTGCTTGCAAAGTCTGACCACCTAGGTTTGATTCCCCAGTACCCACACAAAGCCAGAAGTGGCTGGTGTGTCTGGACTTTAATTGCAGTGGCAGGAGGCCCTTGGGCACCTATATTTGCTCTCTCTCTCTCTCTCTCTCTCTCTCTCTCTCTCTCTCTCTCTCTCTCTGTGTGTGTGTGTGTGTGTGTGTGTGTGTCTGTGTGTGACAAATAAATAAATGGATTTTTCTTTTTGTAGTTTTTCGAGGTTTGGATCAGCTTTCTGAGTGCTGGGATGAAAGGTATGCACCACCACACTTGGCTAAAAATATTTGTTTGCAAAGTTGTTCTGTTTCCATGTATGTGGCATGCATGTGTGCATGTTTGTGAGTGAGTATATGCATGTGTTTGTGAATACGCATGCACATGTGTGGGCCAGAAGTGGGTTCCTTAGTCATTCCCCACCTTATTTTTTGAGACAGGGTCTCTCACTGAACCCAGAGCTCACCAACTCAGCTGGAAAAGCGAGCCAACAAATCCCAGAAAGCCTCTCGTCTCACCTTCCTGGTGCTGGGATTACAGTCATGCACACCACACCATCCTGTATGTGGGTGCCTGGGATCCCAAGGCAAGTGTTGTAGAGCAAGCACTTGACTCACTGACCATTTCCCGGGGCTCTCAAAAAGCTGCTGAAAATAACAAAGAATAATTTGGGGTGACCGACAGTGGAAATCAGCACTCTGTCCTCGTCCAACAGCCAACCTCTGCATTGTATAGATGGAACTTTGAGGCCCGAAGCAGGGAAAGTGACTTGCCTAAGATGACCTGTGACCAGATGTGAGACCTGTAGCTAAAATGCCAGCTTTCCCTGGCCCTTGTCAAGTACCTATTTTTCTACGACTATTTAAAATAAAATCAATTTTTTCTTGTGGTTTTTGTTTCCTGTTCTTTCTTTGTTTCTTTCATTCTTTTTATTTTAGCTCTGTATCTGGCTCATAAACGGATTAATTAGGTTTTTATATATGTTTTACTTATTTTTCAAGCAGAGATAGAGAGACAGAGAGAATGGGTGCACCAGGGTCTCCAGCCCCTGCAAATTAGTTATGATCATGTTTACATGTAGCATGATAAAGCGACTTGTAAAAAGGAGTTATTTTGGTCCAATGCAGCTGCAGTGATTTCCACATCCAAGCAGACTCCA